>WBNM01002466.1:16760-75734 GCA_013399055.1 Ramphastos sulfuratus | reverse complement strand
GAGAGAGAGAGAGAAGGAGCGAGAGAGAGAGAGAAGGAGCGAGAGAGAGAGAGAAGGAGCGAGAGAGAGAGAGAAGGAGCGAGAGAGAGAGAGAAGGAGCGAAAGAACTGATTAGACATCAGAAATAGTCAAGCAAGAAAAGGAAATATTACACATTTTTAAACTAAATTGCTTAAAGCCCATGAAAATGAAACATGGGTTAACACAGCTAACACAGAAAAAGAGAAAGAGTAATTTTAGGAAAAAATAGACCTGAACAACAAATTTGGACTATCAGATAAAATAAGAAATGGGCATTATACTCAGAACTACAAAAAAAATCATTAGACTGTTTTGACAGAACACATTGTTTCCAAAACCACGAAACGACTCAGATACTTGAAATAATCCTGTATGAATCCATGTATCCTGTCACAACAATTCTATGTCAAGTTCAGCTTGCACGAAGCTTTTGGGCGGTGGGGTACATTTGTATAAACAGTTAATTTTTGCTCTGTTTCTTACTACTACAAGATAGAGCAATATTTGCAGTAAATGGTTTAGGTCTGCCTTACCCTGCCTCAGGGAAGAGGGATGGATTAAATGACCTCCCAATGTCCCTTCCAGCCTTGATCTTCTATGATTTGGAAGTTATTACATCATCTCTGCTTTATTTAAGACTTCTGTTTCTGCAATTTGCTTTTCATTTTAAGTCATAATCCTCAATCTCTAGCCCAATAAGACAAGACAGGCATTATAACACTACAAACATACTAGAAATACTGATAAAATAAAGAGGACCAGAAAAGTGTGTATTTTCAAACCAGTAATTTCATGAGAAGTAGAAGATACACAAGAAAAATGGTTTCAAATGAATTTAAGTTGACATTTGGAAAAAACAAAACAAAACAACAAAGCTAAAATACTGTAAAGAAATGTTTGTATATTCCTATTTTGGGGTACGTGTTAAGTTAATGATAAGATGTGTCCTAAGCAACAAAGGAGATTTAGGCAGAGCACAGTCCACATGAACACCTCACTTAGGTGTCCACTCCTGACAGAAGCAGGCTATCACCCCTACAAACAGACATCCTACAGATCATCAACCTTCCTCTGACTACATCAAGTATCAGAAGAGCACTCAGACTCTCTCCTCCCTCTGCATCCAATTTGAGTTGCTCCTTGTACAGCTTTTCTGCTGAGCAAGGTCCTAACTGTCTTGTGTGAAGATCAATAAACTTCAGCAATTCATCAAATGATTAACATTTTTGGAAATGCTTTTTTCAACTTCATCAAGAAAGCTTCTTTCTGTGATCTACAGAGATGCATGTAATTATAGCCATAGCACAACAGAATTCAAAGAATAATGAGAAACGGGAGACAAAAAGCATCCACCACAGAATTCATTAGACAGCCACAGACTATTCCACCTGTTGCACTGCATGTTGTATACTTGGTAAAACCACACAGGAAGGGAGGAAAAAGATGTCAGATATACCCAAGAACCTGAATTTTGATCCCTTTTTATATCCTATTGTTATCCACAACCCAGGAAGCTGTTAATTGGCTTAAGTAATGGGTTTAAATACCCAAGTCCCATTATAAAAATATACTATGAAAATGCTTAGACACTTATCACAACCAAGAAATTCTTAACTAAAGTTCAAAGCTGAAAAGGCACTAGGGACTTGTCTGCACTGAAAGGGGGGAAAAACTGCATAATTATACCAATATAACTAGCTCAGTGTGAAAACTTACTCCAGTATAAGTGTATCCTTCTCAACTTCAGCTTACATGTTTTGGAAACACAATAGGATAAGCCATGAAAACTCTTACTCTGATATAAAGGTGTCCCTATAGGGAGTTATATTGGTATGATTATAGCATATAATTATAGCACATAGTTGTACTATTATATTTCCTTGTGTAGACAAGCACTGGGTGCCCAGTCCACATGTATTTTCTAGCAAAACAAATGGTTATCAAATTTCAATAGAAGCACATAAAATACTTAGCTTTTCTTCTTGTTTGATAAACCTTCTTCATTTTAAAGTGACAAATTACTTCAATTAATCTTCCTTGAAAATGCTTTTCTCTCTGCTATCCTACATGGCAATAGATTATTCGTGTGGTGGAGACATCATAAACTAACACTTTGAGAATGGCTGCAGTATCTCCCACACTGATTTAGGTTCTCATCATACAAAGCAAGTGGTGAGAAATTAGGTACAAGCAAGGAATAAGGTGCTGTTTACACATTTGACTGTTAGACTCACACCTTTTATAGTATATCCCCAGCATACTTGAAACAGTCAAGTGCTTCAATAATTTAGTCTCTGTCCTTCTGACAATTTCATTCTCACCTCATTTGCTATAGAAGTTAAAACATTTCAGTCAACCTTGAAGAAGCTATGCTTCCTCCTCCTTTCTTCAAACACACAATGGGGAGAAAAGTACACGAAAAAACATGCCACTAGCTGAACTTCAAACTGCACAAGAGAACCATAAAAGACATATAGACTATAAAACTACCAAAGACTCTTCAGAATCTTTTGAAAATATGCAACTTTTCAGAGGATACTGAGCTCAGAAACTCAAACTTCAGCCTAATAAATTGTTACTGTTTGTGAAAAAAAATCCCTTTAAAAGGGAGCAAACAGAAATACTGCTACACCAGTGTCCAAAAAATGCAAAGCACTGACGCTCTGCCACAGAGATATCGGCAAAATTATTAATAGCAATAATACCTCAGATTGGGAAGTTTAAACACTCAGAAAGATTAAGTCACCCTAGAGGTAATTAAGGATCACTGTAACCATTTTGCAAGATAGGTATGTAAATCTCTTTTACAAAATATATTTTTTCCTCTCTAACAGTTTTGCAAAAAATTGCATTGCCAGAAAATGTTCTTTGCAGGATAGGCATTCTCATGTTTTCCTTTGTACTTCTCAACAACTTCATCACTTGGCACTGTATCTGCTTCATTACTTTGGTTTTGAAGTACATTCATAGCACTCCAAACATGTTTTGTTTGCTCCCATAGACACCAGTTTCTTCGGTGGCAGAGATCTCTTGACTGGACTGCCCCTTCCTTGCTCTCCATGCTCAGCACAGCCCCTCAGTCCAGCAAACAGCGCTTATCAGGTTTGCTGCCTTGCACGATGTTTCACAGACAGACCCACCGGAGCAACTGGCTAGAGGGCCGACAAGATGGAGGGAGCATCAGCACTGGGAAAGGACAACCACTGTGACAGCTCCTTCTGAAAGGTGCCTGCTTTGCAGCAGCTAAAGCACCAGCAACAGGCAAAGAATTTTTAATGGACTGTGAAGCAGCATCTACACAACAAAACTGCTGCCATATTTCCAAATCAGAAGCTTGCATCTCTGTGTGGAAATTGCGTACCTAAGCGTTAAGGTCAACTGATCTGGAAATTCATTCTGGTATTTTCAATTTGCCTTATGTCTGCAAATGTGCTTGAAAAGAAACACTGACAGTTCTTACATACAAAAATTTAGCATATCTAAAGGAAAGCAACAGAGAAACTCTGAATAGGTATTGTAAAAGAAGACAATTAAAAAAAAAGGAAATATATCGAGCTTAGCAGAAGATGGGTATTAAAAACATTAGTTAGCAGGATAACAAAAGGAAGGTTAGTCCAGAACTCCAAAAGAAGTCTGGAGTCATTTGTACGATTTGAAAATGCTATAAATAGTGGAAGGAATTAATTTCACCTGCCCCTTGACATCAGCACCTGAGCTTATCAGCTTAGAGCTTCTTCAGAGCAAGGGGAAAAACACGTTAACTTTAGGAGCATGATTCATTAGACCTACATTACACATCTACTTTAGGATGAGATGATTCACACCAAGAAATGACTGCTTCTTTACACCAAAGAGAAGAAAAGCCCACACAAAGATTAGGTATAAATGCCTACAATACATATGGTTAGACAAGTCTCACCCTTGAAATCTGGTATTTCAAAGACACTGATGGTTTATTTGGCCACTGCATTTTTTACGATTACCTTTTTTTTTTTTTTTTTTTCCACAATTTTGTGCATTTTTTACAATTAGCACTTTGGTGGAAAAAAAAAAAAAGTAGAAATACTCCAAACTTTTAATCTCTGCCTCAGTTTTTTTTCCTTTTTGAGATGGGGACAATAATTATTCCCTGCTCCACAGAAAAGTTGAGAAATTAAATATATGTTGTTATTATTTAGACTAATTTTACACTCAAGATACAGTCTCATGATGAGGTTGAAGATGACACAAACCTGTATCACCACCAATCCTGACCCCCATCCTCAGCTGAACACCACACTCTCCCCTGGCTTACCTCTATGGTGGAAAGATTGCGCTGCAAGTCAGATCAGCTCAACTGTCTAGCTGAAAGCTAACCATTCACACGTTTTGTTTGGCAGGATTAGTTTTCAGACAAATCAGCGTGCCGATGCTACTTCCGACACAAGAGAAGCAGCAGGGAGCTGATAAAAGGATGGGACTGGTCTTTTCAGTAGAAGTGAAATCTTAGATCAGCTTCAGACGATCATTAGACTCACCCTTTGGTGTAAGACCTTTTAGCAACACAAAACTCGGTAAGAGTGCCCAAGGAGTGTAACGAAAGGCTAAGGAAAAATGCTGAGGTAAACAAATTAGGTTTTTAAGTTTTCTTGAGTTTTCCCCAAAGAAATCCTGGCTTGCTATCTACACAAAAAGGTACATGTCCATTTAGTTCAACACTTATCTTGCTATACATGTATGTGTTACAACTCTCCTGCTAATTTACTCTTTGTTTCAGCCTCTGATCTTCAAAAGGCAGGAAGAAAAAAAGCTGCCTTTTTTCAGAGATACACACTTGGATCTTCTGATGAATGTCTCAAAAATGAGTTTGATTTTAACAAATATTCCCTGCTTATTCCCAAGTATTGATCTAAAACATGACAGACAAACATGCTACTGAATGCTCAGTATCAGATAAACATTTGGGGGAAAAAAAAAAGAAACACACAAACAAAACACCAAACAAACATTATGTTCATTGTCTCCTTCAGTCTACAACAGGATATATAACCTCACTTCAGGAGAGAAAAAAATGCATTTCTACTTATTCCTGGCACCTTGGCTGGGACAACTTGCTTAAGTAAGAGAGACAGTCATTCTTAAGTTCAAGAATTTCAAGAAAGAAAAAAAATGTCATTATGAATAATAATTATTTAAACCTTCTGTTATGACACCATAACAAGCTGCAGTCTTTAACAAAAAGCACCTACTTTCCTCCACCATCTCTTCAAGGATAACATCAACCCCAAGCAAAGGAAAAAAAATAAACTGAACATTAAAAAGCAGTAGGAAAAAACAGAGTAAGTGGGACTCAGCTTTTTCAAACCTAAAAGATAAGTAACTATCACTGGTAACTCTCAGATCTTTCTTTTAAGGAAGACTGTTGCAAATAAACAGGTAAGTCTTCTGAGAGGCAAAGTAATAGAATTTGGGGACTATTTTGCAAGAAGAAATTGGCCTTTACTCTTCTCAGAATTCTTAAGGTATTTTCCTAAAACAGTGGAGCCACCCTAACCAACTTTTTTAACAGGCTTAATTTACCTGTTATTTCATTTTAACAAGCTACATCCCCCCGAAGAAAATACACCACAGTAGAATAACAAACAGCTATCATTACCAGCTTGCTTCTGTCTACATTTACAATCTTCTGAGGAGAATTAAAATGAAAAGAAATCTATGAAATTAAATATTAGGTACTGTAAAATTGCATAGATTGCATCTAGCACATCATGTTCACTACTCAATATAGACAATTAAAGACAGTGTTTCCTCTCCTCAGTTCTTGTCTTTTCCACACTTTCCACATACACAACACCACCTCACTTGAATTTTCATGCTGACATCTTTTTCTGCATTTGCCCAAAAGATTTTTGAAGACAGATTTTTAATTACTGCTGCCACACCAGGTGAAAAAACAAACTTGGGTTTGTGTCCTTTGCTTCTCTAATTTTTTTCTTCTTTTCTCTGTCTGCTGTCAGCATTAGAGAACTTGAAAGAAACAACCAGACATGACCTTCAGACAACTACTTGTACAATTTCTCCTAATACACTGCAACACCTTGCTTGTTTAGTGGCTTTTTTGTGTTTTTTTTTTTTTAATGCAACTTGACCTCTGGTCACCGGAAGAGTCTACTCAGGAAGCTGAATAGCTAACACACTTACCCTGCTGTCACTCTTACCCAGCAACTCTTGTGCACAGATTCTCTGGAGGACAGAAAGGAGTAACTGCAAGTCAAAACGAGAGATGGGTACTGGGGTCACCCCAAAGCTATTTTGTCCCTAGATACACGGTCACGCTACTCACTCTCGTGCAACTGTAAAATGGCGGAAGACAGTTAAGGAGTTTTTCCATCATTGCAATGGCTTGGAAAGGGAGAAAAACAGGAATTTGGATATAACCTTTAAACAAGGAAAATGTATCACATAAAAAAAGGGGGAGAAAAAGATAACATTTGGATAAAAGAAGGTAGAAGAACTTTGGGAAGAAAAGAAGCAAGATAGAAACAAATAATCCACAAATCAATCTCCCACTCCTTGCAGACGAAAACGCAGAAGAAACCTTCCAGCAACCATATCCCACAACAGAAGCAGCACATGATAGTATTGGTATCCCTAGAAAAAGTAGAGGAATGCATACACAGTTCTGCCAACCACATTCTAGCAAATTAACAGCTCACTCAGGCCCTCCCTGACCTTCCTCCTAATAACAAAGTGTGTTGTTACTACTATTACTACTATTAATAAAATGATCTGTCAAGACAAGAAGGGGGTCTATACAGTCTTCCTGGGGCAAGCAATCCCTTCTCCACTGCTTGTTCACAAAGTGCTTCACACGCAAGTTCTTCAGGAACAATCAAATCCCTAAATGCTACCCCAACACAGGAGACAACTAACCTTCATACTTAAATCTAAGTAATTTTTTAAGGTCTCCATTCATCCAGAAAATTGTCACAAACATTCACACATAAGACTCTTGACAATTTAGACTGCAGTAGCCCTCAGACCTCAAACTAATTCTTGAGGAAACATTTATTTCAAAATGTTGACAACACAAACACATTCAGCACCTCAAGAAGGCTGTTCTAAAATGCAAGACTCTTTCAGCTGCTACCCAATCAATCATAGAATCATAGAATGGTAAGGCTGGAAGGGACCTCAAAGATCATCTAGTTCCAACCCCCTGCCATAACCTCTCCTCTTCAAAGGAAGAGTTCAATTAAGTGGGAAACTTCTCTTCTCAATTATGTTTTTTTGGTTTTTTTTTTTCCAATGTGGTTGGATCTCAGTTACTGTAATTGCTATTTATATCTAAACATTAAAAGCCCTGGTTATGGGGTTTATTACAAAAGCAAAATGTGTTTTTAATACTTAAAAAAAAAAACACAACAAAATACTTTGTAGCACTGTTCTCCCCTGTATTTGCATACTGCTTGTTCAACAATAGGAAGAATATTCCACAGAAAGTTAACAATCTCAAAAATGTCACTGAAGTAGCAGCTCCAACAGTGTGTTAGTAGGAAAATCCATTCTGTGCCCAGTTGGGGGGACTATCACAAGTGATGTGTGTTAGCTTAACAGTTGAAGAGAATAAAATATATACTGCAAGCCAAAATATAACATACAAGAGAAACAAATACAGTATCTTTTTGTTAGCAAAAATACCATTTTAAATCTAAAATAAAACGCCCCTTAAAGAAAACTGCTAGAAATACTCCATGCAAGGTTGTTTCAAAGTTATGAAGGCTGAGGGTGGCACAGAAGAAAACCTTAGAAAGGCAGCTAAGTGACACGAAGTCAAGGACTGTCGTTCCAAATAAACAACCAGTCCCCAGCCTTCTCCCTTCCCAGTCATGCCCGGGGCAGCAGCTGGGCTGCAGTCAGGTGAGGCAGTGGCTGCCTGCACACACCGCCTGCCGCCCTTTCTGCCATGCCAGACCCACTTCCTTGCCTTACCTCTGCCCAGGGCAGGGATGAATGGCTGTCAAATTCCCCGAGGAACAAAGAGAGGGAAGAAAAAAAAAATAAAAACATCCAACACACCGCCCCACAACAAACCCCACCAGCCTTTCTTCCTGAGGCAGCAAGTTTCAATGGAGGGAGCACATGGCTAATCTACATATGTGAAGGTCAGGGCACTCCAGCCGGGGAGAGGAAGAATGGAGCAGCTCACGTAAGGGGCCGCCTCGCACGCCCTGGCCCGCTGCCCGACAAGCGAGATTGTTGAAAAGCAATAGATAGCTTCTGGCAGCGGCAGGGGGAAAAATATTTTGATCATGTGACGCCATACAAGCTAACTAGTTTGCTTCATGTGTGAAACTTTTACAGACGCTACAAATACCACGTTTGTAACCGGCCCCAGAACGCAGCCCGCACTCCTCCCTCCCCGGGGAAACCTCAATCGCCAGTCAGCATTTCTGCAGGCTGGAAATTCCTCAATCAAGCAAAACTTCAGCTGAAAACAAATTATGGAAAACAGAATACAACCAACTAACAGCTATCTTCTATATATTCCTTGCACTTTCCATGACCACTAACTACACAGCACCATGAAGCTATCTGCCTCACTGAAGTCAATCTTTCCGATTTCAGATATAACTAAATAATTTCAAATATAAGACTATATAGAATAAGAACTAAAGAATTTCAAATATAACTAAAACTGCCAAGTAAAATTATTTTGTTGTTGCTGGTACACAACTAAAGCAGCCTCAAATGTACCTACCTGTATTTTTTCCAGAAATACTTCTTTATATAGCCTCTATCTATGTCCATCCCTAAGCACCTTAATCAGCAACAGCTCTAAAGAATATGCTCATTTTTCTTGGGAATTTGAAGTACCGAAGTAACACTGAATTAAAAAAAAAAAAAAAAAAAGAGTGCACAAAAGCACAATTATCTTCCAGAAATCATACCTGAAAGCAAGACACCAGTACTACCATTTCATATAAACAGAATATCAAAAATATTCACAACATAAATTGCTACACAAAAAAAAATTACAGAACTCCATATATTCTACCCAAATCAAAGGCTGCAAATAAACCAGCATATTCCTTTGATACTGTCAAAACAAACCTCCTTATCTTTATTTTTAACTTTTAAAAGAATAAAATGTAAGAACTAAAAAACCTGTCCCTGTGCTTTCAAAAGAAATTTTCAGAGCCGATGTTCCAGTATCTTTCTTACAAATGATCAAGTCTGACAAGCTAACCAAATAACATTATCATTGTTGGGAACACCTAGTCTCAGATCCCATACAAACAAATACAGGGGAGAAGGTACGGTGCAGAGTGGATATCTTCACACATAACAAATATTTAGGCTACCTATTTATTTTGCATGACACTGCAATTAAAACTGCACAGCAAACTCAAATCATTAAATAAGGCAAATACTATTCTTATTTTAATACAGGGAAATAGAAGTATCCAAACCATCTACCTTAAAGTCATGCAATCAACAGAGAGCTATCCACAATTTCTGTACTATTTCTATATTATTTTCCTGAAGTCACGTAATTTACTTACTATGGCTGAATTCACTGCTTGCGTGAAGATGGCACTATTCCACTTCAGTCAACCTGTGAATTAAGCCATGTCCACAGTAGAAACAGCACACACAAGTACAAATATGTTTTAAAATGGGATTTGTCCTTTGGGGATTTTCTGAACCTATTTTCTTTCTTAAATAAAAAGCTATGCTCAAACTCCTGGTCCTTCTGCGAAGGCCAGCTGTACCAGGGACTGGGCTACAGAAATGCAGCCCTCTTTTTCCTGCGTAACAGATCACACTTTTAAAATGTGACCAAAACATGTTGTGGAACTACCTACCTCATGAAAAACTCAGCAAGTTAGCTCTATACAACAGGCATACCTGTAAAACCCCCCTCAGGAGAGACTACTTACAATGCCTGTTATTTTGCCAGTGCAGATACACTAGCACTTGGATGGTGAGCTAAATACAAAGGGTTTTGCCACAACAGCTATTAGTCAAGGATGCAATTAATTCTGTCAACATCTATGTAGCTATAACAATAGAACTTCATAGTGGACCTGGCCACATGGTCTTTAAAGGGCAAACAAATTGATTTGGTAACCTGGCAGAATCAAAATCATTTTTTAACTAACACAGGTGAAAAAATTACTAACATCCGATAGAAACACTTGTTACTAAAGATTCTTTTTAAGTAGATACGTAAAATAAACACCAAACAAAGCTCTCAAAAAAAAAAAAAAAGTGGTGTAACAGTTTAAAGCAGACACTTACAAGACCCTGTTAGTAACACAACTAACACTGCTTTAAGAAAAAAACAAGCAAACAAAGAAATAAAGCCACTGATTTGAGTGGTTTTTATATTAAGGTTTTATATTTCCTTTTATTTTAGTTGGTTTTGGGTTGATTGGGTTTTTTTTTTCTTTCAATACACATGCTAAGGAAAATAACCAACAAACAAAAATCCTCTGTACTTCTAATTTTTTTTTTTAAGGCATAAAACATATTCACACAAAATTCGTTCCCTACTCCACAATGATCAGAGACTGATGGAAGTGGCAAGAGAAGGTCAGTGACACAGCCCTACAGATGGAAGTGTCAGAAGGCCTATCACTCAGACAGATGTCTTCATAAACAATTATCAGATCACAAATCTAAATTCAGTATGTTTTCAAGCCCAAGAGGGTTACAAAGCAGAGGGTAAGACAGAGCACAGCAATGAATTCTTAAACGCAGAACACCATTTGCAATTGGTCAAGTTCAGGTGCAAAAAGATTAACAAAGTCTTGAAATTAGTTAAGGAAGGAGGAACTAAAACAGAGATTACGTACCTCTACACATGCTCAGCCCTTCTGACATAGTTACTAAATCCACTATGATTCAAATGCAAGAAGCAATATGCAAGTAAATCAAACACCGATAGCTCTGTACTAAAAGCAAGTCCTTACACACTGCAGAACCATCAAACTCTGGTTTACACCCACAAATTGGCCACTACCCATTCAGAAATTCAGCACAGATTTAATGACTCAGTTTGGAAGTTTTAATAAACATAAATGAAGCATTAGGATAATGAACTTAAGTTACAACAATTTTCTAAACACCTACAGCTGCCTTCAGATGAAATAAGCTACCTGTACAGGGAATACAAAGTTTGCTAAAAGATATTTTGTATTTGCAGTAAAAACAATTCCTATGTGAAAAGCGATCTTACAAGACACAATTGTGATTTTTGCATCAAATTTGTTCATTTTAAGATAACGTCTGACAGATATAACAAATGGACTTGGTAGTAAGGCAGCCTATGCATGCACCCCCACACCTTCCCAGCACATGCTTGTGCCATGCACATCATATTCATTGGAAGGCAAGTTCTGCACCACCAACTAAACTCCTGGGCACTTGTTCAACTCAATTTTCCTCAGAGCTTAACTTCCATGAGAAATCCAGTGACTTTATACAGATGACATTGAGTGCATAAAGATAAAACAGCAGAAGGAATACTTGAATTTTAGGTGACGATGCCTTTAGTCTAAAGTGACTATACTGACACAGCAGACAAATCTCTCATTTTACTCAGTCATTTGTCTTCTCAATTGTTTGAATAGAAGCCTTTAAAGCTTAAATTCTTCCACAACAGAATGCGTTCACAGTTAAGACTGGATTTACACAAAACCTAAAGTTCATGGCACTAAGACCCTATTTATTTCTAAGAGACCTTTGTTTTTGGTTGTGCCAAGGTGTTTCTGCCTCAAGGAAGGTGTGTATTATATACCTGTTTCCCCATCCCGTATAATAGAGTGGTCTCTCTCTTCAGTCCAAGGCACATTAGAGAGATAGTGTAGAGATCAAACCCACTTGGCAAGTTGTTACTGAGAAAACAAACTTAGTTAAAAGCAATCCCATACAAATGAGCTACGTACTGTTCCAAAAATGTATTGTTCACAAATTACATAGGTGTCTTGGGATACTTTAATCTCTAAGGATTCCTTGACTGCACCCTGAATAGGTTTGGCCCTTTTGGAGCAGACATGTTCCTGAAGGATCACTGGATGCCACACTTAGAACTGGAAGAACAACAGAAATCCTCCAGACTACCTGTAACACAAACACAGCAACACTGTGCCAGCACACCAACACTTGTCTATAAAACTAAGTGTGAATAGCAATCAAATAGACTGGATAATGAGAAGATTTAAAAGGCAACCTGATGGTCTTAATGGTAAAACACAGGGGTACAGAGATCTTTCACATTTACTAAAAAATAATATTTAAATTTATTAACAGGTAAGGTTTCTTTGAAGTCTATTGTAACATGATTGGCTCCACAGGATTTTCTTGTATTGCATTTACTTGCTTCTCTCAGCACTAAGCAATACAAAAACAACACTGCTTAGCACCACTTTTCTATTACTAGGTTTTCAAAACAAATTTGAAAACCACTAAGGTATACTTTTAATTTAAGTTTAATTAAAGTCCTCATTCAATCCTACCAAAACATGTATTTAGCACTATGTAAATAGCCCCGAAATTGAAAGAAAAGTTTTTTTTTCCCCAAGTATCTTAATAATCACAATTCAGAAATATATTCTAGCAAGTTAGCCTACCACAAACACATGCTACTGAAATTCTGCAGCCTTGAGCATGCATGCACAGTGAGTGTGGCAACACTGCTTTACATATCCACAGAGAGCCTTCAAAGCCTCCCAATAAATGGCACATTTTGAAAAAGTACTGAAATGTAACTAGTTAAGACACAGGTACAATCTTAAGAACATAAGGATAAATAAACTATTGCCATTCTCATGTTAACAATGAGAACGTCAAAATACCTCGGATGAAATGTTTGAGGTGCAAAAGTAGAAGAAATACCTACCAGCTTTCACTAAAGGAATTTCACCTACTTTAAACTGAGATACTATTTCAGAATGAAACAGTATCACTTAACAGTAATCTCAAAAATTTGCTACATATGTAACTGGAAAATGTTGCAACTGATTAAATACCTTAGTTTTCAATCTCACAGATTCGGACTGGAATGAAAAAAAAAGACCGTAATTGACTGCTTAGCAATAGAATCCTTACACGATGGAGGCAGTAATACAGTAGACAGGTTTGTATTTCCCTTTCTTTTTTATATCTCATACACAGGGTCCTGCTCTTCAACGTGTAGGCATGAGCACTACTACAGAAACCAGTAACTGAACACCAAACCACAAAATGTCAAATATATGGTCATAATACACATCTAGATACTACTAACTGAGAACATTGATATTTGCTACCTTTAAATAGAAGCAATGTGAATACTAAATGCTATTTATTTGAAAATGCACTGGGGGAAATGTATTTTATTCTTCCATCAAGACATCAAAAATCTATTCACCACACTAGCAGCTGTTTAATGGCCTTCAGGCACAGGACATGATTCTGCAGCCCTGGCTTAGCCATTACTCCCAATACGGGCAATCTATCTGTCATAAAGAGAGCTGCAGAATCAGGCATATTCTGAGTTTCTCCACTGCAAAACAAATGAGTGATACACAGTCGAACTCTGTGCAGCTCAACATACATTTTTCTAACACTTGCTATGCACTTTACACAACAGAGGTACTCCTGAAAAGATACAGGTTCTCTTGTGTATGTAAATGCCACACACACGCACAAAGGAGAAAGATGTATATAAAGCACACACATAGAGACTGGCTAATGTGTTAAGCTACTGCCGTGTAAATCAGAAGTGGAGAATAAAACGAGCCTCGGGACTTTAAATATCTGTACCCTGACAAGGAATTAATCAATAATCAAAATAACTGAATGACAAGGTACTGTACTAGCATCACACAGCTCCTTCACAATCAAATCAATGTAGCCACATGAGCAATATCCATCTTTGAAAACATGTGTTTCTTCAGAAACAAGCCTTTTTCAAGCTTATGTCTCATCTCACAACTGTGTAAGGCAATTAAATGAAATAGAAACAAAATGTTCTTAAATAATTCAGTAGTCTGGACAAATACAGAAGTTTGTTCCAAGTAAGATGCCACAATTCTGCATATTACAAAAATTACCCCTGTTGAGGTAAGAATTTCCTGAACAAATATCTCAGATGTTGTAGCCTACTGACAGTCCTCGTTCTCTGTTCACAGCACAATAATTTCTTATAGATGTAGGGGCCAATCATCATCTGCTTTGCAAGGACACATGACAAGCGAGTATATTCTAATGTGTGTATATACATATATCCACACAGATGATTAATTAAAAAAGAGAGGCTGTCTGTTCAAATGCTGAATATTTCTTTTCTCTCCTTCAAAAAGCAATCAATTCATTTACCTAATGATATGCATAGAGACTGACATGTGGGAATCAAAAATAAAAAAAAAAATATATATATAAAAGTAACTGTGTTCTGTAAGCTAATGGTACTTATTCTTTACTTGACACAACCTATTTTATACATTAAAAATGTTAACTTAAAATCTAAGATAATTTCTAACCACTTACTGATTACATGGAAAAATCCTAATATAAATAACACTATTTGTCTTTATGACAATTATTTGGAGGAAAAAAATAGCGACAGTTTAAAAACAAACAAATCTAAGAAATCGTGCCCTTTACAGTCTATTTTTTAAAAGCTGCATCTTAATTCATACAATGAAAAAAACTCAAAAACCAACAACAATAACAACAAAAAAAAGAAGAGTATGTAAACCCATAAATATAAGGAAGTACTTCTAAGGGTCATACTGAGGACATAATGAATTTACTTTTGCTACTCCAATAAAAATGAAATATTTTAAACAATTTCTGTCATGAAGGAACAGCACGGTGAACTAACATGTACTATTCCTATCTGGCAACAATTTTTCTAGTTTTTCAAGCCATAAATTCTGAACTACCTGTGCTTAAAAGCAAGTAGACAATGCAAACATTTTTACATTAATTATGAAAGATTATGCATATGAGACCTTACTACCTTACGGCTTCCAGTGACCCTTTAACCAATGTTAATTTAAAAATGTAAAAATTTTACACTCTCAGAAAAAAAATTAATTCTCATTTCCCTCAAACAAATAGAAAGTAAACAGAATAAAAAACAAAAATGTGACTGGAGTGGTCTGTTGGAAGCACACAAACACACATAACGCCAGCCCATGCAGGATTTCTTTTTTTTGAGGGTTTTTTTTCAGCATAAATACACCGTTCACAATATTAAGCAATGTTTTCTCCAGGTTCTGTTCATTGCTTTATGGAAAATATCCAGCTCATTGATGATCCCAAAAGCATACACCTGCATTTGTTCCTGTCAGTCTTTGCTGTTAAAAGCTATTAAAAGATTTAACAGTTCTTAATAGAAAGATCTTGTTGAAGGAAAAAGAAACCCATAAAATTCTAATGCACTACTCCATTTAACACAATTCACTCTCCTACTGAGAACTGAAGCCTAATCTCACACTTCTGTAGAACAATAATGAGATCAACAACTCCCGATGCTTCTTGAAGTATTCTAAACACAAGTGAAACACAAAAGCAGATTTTCCCCCGAATATCTGTATTCCTTGCAGATGAAACAAACACAACCTCTGACGTAACGGCTCCTTTTTCCCTTCTTTGTACAATACACGGCCTTTTCTCACCTACAGCAGCTACATGCAAACAAGATTTTGTTAAGAGGCAAGGTACCAAGCTAACAGAAATCAGTAACATGAAATTAGTATTTGCATTTTATTTTTTCTTTACAAAAATCTATTCCTTTGCATAATATCCATAAACTGCAACATTACAAAGTGTTTTTAGAGGCACGACCGCAACTTGAAATCCCGAATCCTCGTCCAAGCGCTGTTGTTACAAGATACTCTTCTACCGCATCCAATTAGCACGGAATTAAAAATCTTAAAAAATTAAGCAAATCGTTGCCCAGAAAAGCCACTCCATCTAACCCAAGCGGACGCGGGGAGTGGGGGAGGTGGGGGAGATGCCCCTTGCTTTCCACTGCGCTGGTGGCCAGCAGGGTCGGTGGTGGTGCGGGGGCCGTGCGGGTGCGCTCTGCCCCGCCTGGGCCCGGCGGCGCGACTGCCGGTGTTATTTGTGGCGGGGGTTTCGGTGGCTGCGCCGCTCAGCGCCTCTATTTACATCAGCGGCGCGAGGTGCCCAATGGCGAGCGGGGAGCCAATCAGATGGCAGATTAGATGTCAACTCGGAGGCAGCTGTCTGGAGACGGTTGCAGCCAGTTTACCTCCACAATTCAAATTCCGAACCTGCCGGAGGAGACCCGGCCGCTCCTCGGGCACGGCCGTCCAGCAGGGCCCGACTTCCCGGCCCGGCGCCTCTCCGCTCCGCGCCGCCCCGCACTACACCGCACCGCCGCTCCCGCCCCGGAAAGGCGCTGCGCTGCGCCACGGCCTGCCGCCCCGTGATCATCGCGCCTATCTATCTATCTATCAATCCATCGGCAGAGTTACCGGGCCGGGGCAGGGGTGTGCGGGCAGGCCCCTTTGCTGACGACAAGGACTTTTCGGTCTTTTTTTTTTTTTTTTTTTCCCCTCCCTCCCCTTTCCCCTTTTCTTTCCCTTTTCCCGGCTTGGATTTCCGCCTGTGCTTGGGGAGAGAAGCGCAGTTATGCGCGCGCGCACCCACGCGCTCCGCCGGTGGGCCAGTCCCCTTAAGGTCACCGGACCCAGGCGCTCCACGCGCCCCGGCCCGCGCGGACGGTGGCGCGGGCACACGCGCGCACACGCGCGCTCTTTCCTCAGGAGGAGTCCCGGCCACGCTCCGCGGATCTCACTGCGGTAACCCCATCGGGGACAAACTAATTTGCTGAAAGCGTGCACCGGCGCAACTCGGTCTGTTCAAAAAAATAACAGGTTAAAAAGAGAGACGGGGTGGAAAGCCCCGTGAAAGATGGACGTTATCCCCCGGGAGTCCCCCGCGTCCGACACTCCGGTTACAAAATCTACATTCCCCCCTTCCCCGCCCCCGTCCCGAGCTGCCTTGTCCTCCGGGCCCCGCGCCTCCCCGTCACTGCTTCAAAGCGGAGGCAAAAAATATTAACTGGGTCTGAGAACAACCTAATTTCGGCAGCGAAAGCCGCACTCCGATGTCTTCGGCCCCAGCGGGGCCGCGCATTGTGCGCTGCTTATCCTTGCTTGCTACGGAGGCAGAGAGGAGCAGAACCGACCCAGAAGCGAAGAGGAAAAAAAAAAAAACAGAGAGGGGAGGAGGACACAAAATAAAAATAAAAAAGGGGGGCAGGAAACGGGGGACGGGAGGGTATGGAAAAAAGTGAATTATAAAGAAACTAAGAGCCCGATATGAGTCGCATGGAGTCGGGAAGTCGTCATTAATCGAGAGTGGGGGGTTACCTGGGTCCTGCTGATGGCCTGCCCGGTGCTCCCAGGGCTCATCGCTGGGTGATTTCTTTGTTGTGCCGCTGCCCAGGCCGGGTTTGCCGCTCCGTACTGGGCGCCCATGTCCTTGCCCATGCCCATGCCTGCCGCTGCCTGCTGGCTTCCCGGGGCGGCCGCCGCTGCCTGGGGCTGGGGTTGCGGCGGTGGCGGGGCGCTGGGGTTGCTGTAGTCGGGGTAGCTGCTGCCGTAGCTCCGCATCATGGGGCTGGGGGACGTGAGCAGCTGGTTCAAGGTAGGGGTGGCCCCGGACGGGTGCTGGTTTTGGCCGGAGAACCGCGCGAAGCCGCCGGCCGCCGCCGCGCCGGCAGTAGCCTTGCCGAGGCCAGCCCCACCGCCGGGGCCCATCATCATGCCGCCGCCCGCCTGCCTTGGGGAACTCAGTACCCCGTAGCCTGCCGCGNGGGCGGCTGCTGGGGCTGCTGCTGTCCGCCCAGGGGTCCCAAGCTGGGGTGATCGTAGCGGCCACTGATGGGCTCGCCCATCTTGCCAGGCATCTCCTCCTCGTCGGCGCTTTTATTCAGCATTTGCTGCGGCTGCTGGGGAGGCTCGGCCTGAGCGCCCAAAACACTGTCTTTTCCTCCATGTTGCTGCTGCTCCATGTCTGCACTGGGCTGAGCAGCGCCGCCACCGCCACCGCCGTTGTTGTTGCTGCCGCTGCCGCCGCCGAGGCTGCTGTTGTTATTCTGCACGGGATGGTGCTGAGGCGGCGGCTGCTGCGGCGGCGGCGGCGGGAATTGATTTAGCTGCTGCTGTAGTGCATGGTGGTGGTGGTGCGGGTGGTGGGCATGGTGGTGGTGGGCATGGTGATGCGGGTGGTGGGCATGGTGGTGGTGGGGCGGCGCGGCGGGGTGATCGCCTCCGACGTTCTTCAGCTTGTGGTTGGGGAGCAGCCCCGTCTCCATGGCCGAGCCTGGGTTGGAGGAGGAGGAGGAGGAGGAGGAAGAAGACGACGAAGAAGATAACGCCGAGGAGCTTCCACCTTCCTTCAGAGCCGGCTCCGAGGAGGAGCCGCCGCCGCCGCCGCTGGCGTTGTTGTTGTTGTTACCGGCGGCAGCGGCGGGAGCTGCGTTATTGGCCATGTTCAGCGGCTCGCTGTGGTGGTGGAGGAGATGGTGATCTACATTATTCACGCTGCTGCTGCCGCCGGCCGGACTCCCCTCTCCGACCCCCAGCGCGGGGCCCGGCCCTGGAGCCCCCGCGGCGACGGCCCCGGCCCCCCCTGGGCCCCGCTCCGGGCCCAGGCTACCCGGCAGGCTCGGGGCTTTTCCCTTGCTGTTGTTCGCACCCGCTGGAGCCGCTGCAACTTGCGCGGCCATGATCATCGCAACATTGTGAGTCCGGAGGAATTAGTACTGATAATAGTTATCTTTAATAAAAAAAAAAAAATTAAAAANAAAAAAAAAAAAAAATTAAAAAATTAAAAAGAGAAAAAAAAAAGAAAAACACACAAGACCCCCCACCCTAAAAAAGTAGGGCGAGTAGGGGTGGGGGGGAGAAGAAGGGCAGAAAGAGAAGCGGTCGGGGAAGGGACTTGACTGAGCCAAGAGTATCCCCTGCGGACCGCTCCGCACGCACCAAATTACAGAAATTTCCCTCCCCGAGTCTGTGATTGCGATTAGAAATGGTAAGAACGCCTTACGGTCTGTGCCTGTTCCTGCTGTGTGATTTCATGTTGAAAGTTTTTTGTTCAGGTTTAAATGAAACTTTTTTTTTTTTTTCTTTCCTCTCTAACCCGGATATGGGTAAACACACGTCTGGCGGAGCCGCGCTGGCCCAGCATGGCATGAGCGAGCGAGCGAGCCAGCGCCGGCAGCCATCGCCCCCTCCGCCCCGATCGCTCCCGTGCACTCGCAAAACGCGGACTGGACTCCGCGCGGCTCCGGCTCTCGTTCCTCGCAGCCAGCACCAGCGCGGCGGACTTGGGGCGGGGGTGGGGGGGGCGCGGCCCCTTCGGCTGCCCTAGTTCGTAGTCTAGTCCTACGGGGTGGCGGCCGGCGTGGGGCACCCCCGTGGCTCTGTGGTGATGGCACTCAAACGCCGAACTCGCTTCGGGTTGTTCCGAGTGGGAAGAGTCGAGGCGGGCCCCGCTGGACACCCCGGGCCGCCTGACTCCCTGCTGGGGTAGGGGGGGTGTGGAACAGGCCGGGACCCGGACTAGGTCTGTTACCGGTCCCGCCGCTGCAACGTCAGAGGTGCAGCCAGCGACGCTGGCCCGCGCGGGCATCTGCGACGGGAGGGAGGCGAGGGAGCAGTCACGAATACGGTGCTGGGTCTCCAGATGTGCTGGAGCAGAGGTGCCGGTCAAACTTTTCAGGACCGCACGCTGCCCTCGAGGCCCGTATGTCGAGCTCTAAAGGCTTCTCGTTGTATTCCGAGGGCAAGGAAACGTTTTCTATGTCACGGAAAAATAGCACTTCTTCCCCCTTACCAAAGATTTATATTTCTGTGTGCAGACGGCTATGATTTTTAACCTAAAATTCTGCAGCAATAACATCTGTCCACATTGTCCAGCTGTCTCCAAATCCTAATGGTCATTTGTACTGATGATGCTTTTATATATAGGGCTGTTTTCAATATGTTCTTTGTAGTTATTTGCAGATCAACAGGAGCTGATCAAAGAGAGCAAGACATTTTCGGTATCATAATTGTTTCCCCAAACAATGTAATTTCCAGTACACAGAAGACACTCTCTGAAAACCTAGTAACACATAAAACAAAATAGTATCTAAGTAACTCTTGCTCCAAATGGGAAACTGCTGCTGACCTACATTTTTGAACCACCATTCAGAAGGGTTTTAAGATTTTCTTATAGCTATCACAAATGATACCTTAACATTAAAAAAAAGAAAAAAAGGCAATAGTCACACACTACATTCAGTTAATGAAAGCATTTGGGAGCTCAAACACTTGCCTATGAATATAGCAAAGTGGGTTATTAGTGAATGTTTTCTATATAGTAGGGGTCTAATTCACTCTATTTTAAATGAATATATGTATGCTCTCTGTTCAAGGTAAGCACGTTTTCAAATTTCAGAATGGATAAATAGGAAATTCAATAATAATGGCAGAGGAAAATGCAGCGAGAGAAGATGCTGTCGTGAGTAGGTAGGGTTTTTTGAATCTACTGTGAAGACATTAAAGAGCAGAAGCTTCATGCTATAATGTTGAATTATATGCAAAGATTATTGATAAATATATGAATAGTGTGATTCCAGTGCCTATTAATTTTAGTTCTGTCTGAAAATTTTTAAAATATTCTGATTTCCATTATGGAGATAGTTTTGAAAAGTCTTAGTTCTGGTCAAGTACATCTTCTGTTACAACTGTATTTTTGTCTTCTTGGGCTGCTTTTTTTTTTTTTTTTCCTTTTGCTTTTTTTTTTTTTTTTTAAGTCTTTGCAAGTGCAAAAATGTTATATGACCAGTAGAAAAACATGGAGTGGGAAAAAAAAGTGGTGAGTAATTCTAGTGGGGGGAATCAGGTGAAGTACCCAAGGGTCATTACAGTCTATAACAGCAACAAATTGCTATTCTATGCAAACTGCTAGAAAGGGGTATATCATCTTTGAGCAGAGAGAATAACGGAACTGTAGGATGAATTCATGCCAAATCATTCATCAACTTTTGCCAAGAGAATACTACATCTTTGTTAGTGAGCCTTTTTGACATTTTCTCCTGGATTTTCTTCTTTTCTATATTCAAATGCACGTTAATTATACACATAAGTTGATTTTTTGGAAGTCTTTCATATGCAAATGTAAGTATAGATGTCTCCTTGTGTGTATTTATTTACATGTGTACTCTAAAATAAAATATAAAACCAATTACAGATTTATACTGTAAGTCATTTGTATTCAAGCAAAAATATATATATTGAAAATCTGGTAAGATGTACTAATAGCTCCTCAGCTGTGAATTGCAGTACTTCCTGACATGCCCCGCAACTCCTTCCGATCAGGAAAATAACCTGCAAACTTTAGTGCAGGTTTACTTTGAAATGTTTTTCCTAGGAAAGATAAAAAAGATGAGGCTTTAAACTGGAGAGTTTATACTACTGACTCTTTTTCCTCCCATTTGTTTCAGCAACTCGGCTACAAGATTGGAACTAAGAGGCTATAAAATAGAGGCCCTCAGCACAATGAAATCAGTCTGCTATAAAAGGCAACACATGCCAGTTTTTCCTCCCCAATGGCAGATGCCACACCCTAAAGCAGACAGAAGGCACTGCAGTCTGTGCAAGGGAAGCACAACACAAAGCAACAACGATGGTTCAATTTTTTAGATCGCAAATAATGTTGAAATTTCTTTTGCCATCTTTGCTCAGATGATGAGCGGTAGTGTTTAAATTCAAACGCTCCTTTCCAAAGGCTCTCATTGTATGCATGAATTATGAATTTATTATAATATAATGTAAAAAAGCTCTAATTGCCATGCATATTATCTGCTGCAAAATGATTGCATTGATATTTGATACAGCAAGTGTGCACTTTCAACTTCAGCTCCTTTTTCATTGTTTCTTCAATTTAATTATTTTCTATAAACCAATGTTGTCCTCTTTTTTTTTTTTTTTTTTTTCCCTTTTCCCTGATAAATTATAAATTCCAGTGCTCTGGGATCCCTTTCCAGAATAAATAACATTCTAAACTTTGCCTTGGTAATTAACATATTCCATTGGCTACAATATCCATACTGATCCCCTAGGCCACCTGTATGCAGCTCGACCCCATGAAAGTGAGGCACCCTTCCCAACAGTACAGCAGCCTTTCTTCCATTTGGTCAGAGCAGTGGCTTTTAAATCATATGAAGAGTAACAATAAAGAAAGACACAGAAACCAAACTGCTACTGCAATAGCCCCAAAATGTTTAGAGGTATTGGGAAAAAACTTTCAAATTTTTGTGAGATAAAGATCTAGAGGTTCAAAAGCCTGTTGCATTTGGCATGGATATCCACAAGGGTCTGAAAAAATTCTGTGTACAAAAGCCCTCTTTTCGTTGGGTTCTTGTTGTGCTTTATGTTTAACCCCCCTGCACAGTTCAATGAAACACTCGTCAAATTCACTGTAATTCTCAATTTTTCTTTTAGATTGGTATTAGAGTCAGGAAAAAGGAGAGAAGTATGTGGGCTTTTATTAAATTATCACTTGTTTTACTAGTTAAACATCCAATCAAAATCATTCTGAAGTCAGTACAAATCTTTTAATTGATTTCAATAAGGCATAAATCAGATTGCAGAAAAGTAAGCAGCCAGTTCAGAGCTCAGAGCTCATTCAGAGCTATAGTGATGGGATTTTGCTTTTAAGGGAACCATTACATGGTCAATACATAAATATGACATAGTAAATAGTGTTTTATTTATTATGTAATATTTACATTTCAGGCACAAGTGTAATATGTAAACTATTGCAGCCAATATCCACCTGATAAGCCAGAGTCTATTAGATGTAAAGTCTGTAGGTAAGTGTAGTATTATTTTTTTTTTTTTGCTGGTCATAATGAACTTTGAAAAAAAACACAGTTTATGCCAACAGATTGTGGCCTAAGACATGTAGAGAGTGACACATTCTACCATTTAATTAAAATCCGTTCTTTAGCAGCCACTAATCCCTGACAATTTAATCAATTTCTTCTGGCAATGTATAAACAAAAGGACTTCAAAACATCATCATCTGGATCTCAAGAATGTCATACACGATTCTATTATGGAAATACAACATTAACAATTTCTTTCCTTGCTGGATTTAAACCACTTGAATAGAATGTTTAAATACCTCAATTTTACAAATGCGAATCATCCATTGAAGTCAATAAGATCACTCACTTCCTTAAAGTTAAGCCCTGATTAAGTGCTTCTGCAGACTGAGGCCTCTAGGAAAAACAGCTCTTGAGTGTGTACTTTGGTGAGATAGCAGCCCAACCAATTTTCTAAATCAAAACAAAATCTTCCACTTGGCAGTAATCGTAGGGGGTAGTTGATTTCTGGGTTTACCCACTGGTGAAATCTGAGCCTTTAAACTAAATTACACTAATATTTATAGATTCTATATTATTGTTTGATAATGTCATTGCGTTGTGGAGAAATTTAGTAAAAGGCCAATCTTCCTTTGAATTAACAATTTATGGTCCCATTCATTTATACATTTGGAAAATTAAATAAGATTCAGTACAACTGTAACCATAGAGTTCTCTTTCAATATTTCTTTCACACTCTCCTGCCTTTTACAAATCTTTTCTTTGATGATGTGCAAGAAACACATGGAAAACCAAAAGAAATGCTTACCTTTAGCTACACCTTGCTCAGAGATCCTTTCTGTCGTCAGTTGTAGCATGCAGGATTCACTGATACACTGAAGAAACAGTGAGACTGACAAGACACAACTTTCACACTATTAAAATAAATGAGACCAGTACCTTAGCCTTAAACATGCTGAATCTTTCAGGGAAAAAACAAAACAAAACAAAACAAACAAACAAAAAAAACCCCAACCAAATGAACAAAAACCCAAAACAAACAAAAAAAAACCCCAAACCATTTTTCTTTACTAAAATTTTTCCACAGTATAGTTATGCATTTTATATATCACAATGAAAATATTACCTATAGCCTGAAAGATTTATCAGTTTCTCTTTCTAGGAACAGAGTATCATGGCCTCCATGACTTCACCAAGAAAAGTAATTTATCTGTAGGATGTTTTTCTATGCAGCCAGAAATGCATGGATTTTAATAGGAAGTAGCACATTTTTTTCCCTTTGCAAACTGAATTTCTTTTCTATCACTACAGTGTATATGCAATTATGAATATTTGCAAGGGTGACAAAATTATGATTTTGCCTGATATACTCTATTTCTTACCCATTTCTGTAGTATTTGACCATTCACAATCTTTAATACAACAGCTTTAAGTCTCTTAGCCAGAGCCTCCCTTTCTCCTCTTGTCATTCCCTCTTTCCCTCACCTTATCTTCTTTCCCCAACCTTTTACAGGTGCATGCAGGTTCACTCTCTGGGTAATCCCAAATTCCTGCAGCCCAACTTGCAGCTGCCTTAGCGTCCCAAAATATAATCATACTGTATTACATATAACAATCAGTCATATTGTTGCTTTCCCTCCAAATAAATCCTACCCTCCAAGTTCCAACCAAGTTCACCACAGTGCAAATTTCCTTCAGCCCCTCTATATAGGGGACACAATATGAATGCTCTCACGGAAGAAAAGCAGGAACTGCAAAGGCTGGAAGAGGGTGAAAGAGGAGACAGGCAGGAGAGGCCAGACAAAATTTTCCTGAGCCTTCCCTATCTGGTATATCTTGTGATTTCCCAAGGGGGCAGCTTCCTAGTTTGAGAGTTGTTGCTTTGATGCATTTATCCTTTAAGCACTCCTGTAAACTGAGAAGTCCAGTTACTCCCACTTCACTTTCAAGGAAATGAGGCACAAGGGAGGAATGCCAGAACTGCATGAACATTTCTTTCAGCTGCAGTGCCAGCTACAGCAGCTCCAGGTGACTGTTGTAACCACCTGGCGTGGACCTTGGGGGTGATGATGCAACAGTCTACACAGCTGCATGGTGCACCAATAACTCAAGGGGAGGGAAAGAAAATGTATTTTTATCCAGATCCTTGCACTGACTCAACCAACGGCCTAACCAGTAGTGCTGGCATAACAGGAAGGGGGAAGATATGGGGCAAAGCACACAAGGCCATTACCCACTTCTTACCGTTTGACCAAAGAGGAGGTCTGGAGCAGGGGGAGATGAATAGGACCCACTTAGTCATTGCTATTATCAAAAGAAACACATGGCCTAAGACAGTAAATGTGTGCTGTTTTCCAAAGGCCAGCTTCAACAGTGAAAAAAGTTACCATTTTTCATTAGCTTCACTCCTGCCAGATATTGATGCTTCTCACATCTGCTGGTGCAGTTGCTTGTATGTGTGTTTCCCAGCCCTTTTCAGATTAAATGAGCCAGGTTACCAGATTTACCATTTAAATTATCTGCATTAGCTCAGACCCATTTGCCTAAATAAGATTAGGATAAAGTGAACCAACAGAGGAGGAGACAGTGGACTCCAGCAGGGGGACAATAAACAGCTGGTAGGTGGCAGTAACCCAGTAAGCATGACTTCTTATATACTGAGAGAGTCAATCCATTTAGGCCCTACATGTTTGGTCATGGTGATGCAGAGACTACTAAGAGCTCCAGGGTGTGAGGTCTACTGCCTTTTATTTAACTATTACTGCATTATAGGGATGTACACTTGGGAAGCATATGCTGAACTGTGTGAACATCTCCAAGGTCCCATGTTTGTACTAAAACCACTGGTCATACCCTCTTTCTCCACAGAACCTCCAAGGTTAAATGCCTTCAATCTCTAGATTCATGGGGAGAGGTGAACTTGGATGAAGATGCTCCACACACCAGAGGGAGAAGGGGTAGCCATGGCTTTGTTCCCAATGAGCTGCAGGAGAAGGCTGTGTTCCTGAAGGGTGCAGTAGCTGTCAGTTATACATGCAGTCTCCACAAACATATTGAGCTTGCTCCTGTCCTCAGCAAACAGGACACCACCACCAACTGCTGTTCGAGTGCTTCACTTTCACATCCTCTCTTCCATGACATGTCTGATTGTCAAAGCCACAATCAAATCCTTCTTATGAGGGCAAAGTATTTCTTTAAAAAAGCATACTCGATGGCTGGCTGCCTGGTTCAAAGCTAAGAGCTAAACTAACCTAAAAGAAATGGGGGTGTATGTCCTGAGAGTAAACTGATTCAAGACATACAGCTCTAAAAAAATATCAATATTGTACTAGTCTGGGACCTGGTCCTGGAAATGATTAGTAATTCATGTATCCTTGCTCCCATTGAGCCATGAAACTTACTGACAGACTTAAGCAGCTACCATGTGGTGAGGACAGGTCTGTTTAAAATATAATTTTTTTTCTTGCTAAAATTTAAAAAGAAATGTTATTAAAATTAAACTGACTGTTTTATTAGTAAAAAAAAAATCTGCTTATTTAACAAAGAAATAACAATATTAATCACCTGTATTAACAAATTCAGATGCTATAGTCAGAGGCAGCAAAGACTCAGGGACTGACAATATGCTTGCTTTGTATGCTGATTTTGTTTTTTTTGTTTGTTTGGGTTTTTTTTTCCTGCTATTTGTTTTTTATTCCAAACAGATCATCCCTAATATATTTACAGAATCAGAGAATTGTCAGGGTTGGAAGGGACCTCAAAGATCATCCAGTTCCAACATCCCTGGACACCTCACACTACATCAGGTTGCTCACAGTCCCATCCAGTCTGGCCTTAAAAACTTCCAGGGATGGAGCTTCCACCACCTCCCTGGGCAACCTGTTCCAGTGTCTCACCACCCTCGTGGTGAAGAACTTCTTCCTAACATCCAGATTGGATCCACTCACTTCTAGTTTTTCTCCATTCCGTCCACTTCTATCACTACCTGACATCCTAAAAAGTCCTTCACCAGCTTTCTTGTAGGCCTCCTAAGATACTGGAAGGCCACAATAAGGTCTCCTTGGAGCCTTCTCTTCTCCAGACTGAATAACCCCAACTCTCTCAGTCTGTCTCTATTTTATCTGTCTTGGTGGAGTTTAGGAAATTGTAAGTGAACAGAAAACTGCCAGCTTTTTTCTATTTTTTAAAAAAAGTAATACACGAATACTATTAAGATTTTTCTAATCTTGATTTTTGTCTTTCCAGTGAACTTCATTAAAAAATGAAATGTGTGCATATCTTTTTGCTGTGTTACAGCTGTTTTCTTCTCATCCAAAGGATTGGACAAATGTGGTTTTCATTTAATCACATTTAAATTTAAATTGCCACAGCACTCTATGCTGAGTGTAAACTTACTATGCATATGTCTAGGAAGAAAGGAGCCTAATTTGGGAAACGCTATCCATGGTGATTCTCACCAGCTAGAAATCAGGGGCTGCATTTGTTCTGGGAAAGGACACATAAAATAAAATCATCAAAATCTTCTTGTCCTTTTTGCACTTCACTGAAGGGCTGGTCCTACTGACTGGGAATTTTAAAAGTACCTTGTGGCAGAAGAATTAAAATTGAGCAGGAGCAAAGTGACACCAGAATGAAACCCTTTGCTGATTTGATTTTAATATATATAATTTTTATACGGGGATCTTATTTGCACAGCTCAATGGAGCTATATATTTGAAGAGCACTGCTCTTTAATTAGATTGGTTCAGTATAAATGAATGAAGTGATCTCTATTTTATGTTGGTTTTGAGTTCACTGTTGTGAGCTTCATCCCATTCAGTGCTTCATCCTGTGTAAAAGACTTATTACTAACTTTACTTGGGCAGGAAAGGGAATAATTAAAAGCACTATGCAAGCCTCTTGAGTATGGTGGGTTCTGTTACGGTTGTATAAATCCAGCTCATTACTCAGCTAAGGGGAACTGACTTTCCAGGTAGGTTTTGAAAACAGAGGGATCATGAATTGGCAGGTGTGAAACCTGCAGTTTTTATGGACCAGACCTGAACCTAAGTTCTCTGTTCCTGGAGTGATCTCTGCACTAGCTTTGAAATTATAATATTATATATTATGTTTGGGTTTTTGTTTGTTTGTTTGGGGGGGGTTGTTTGTTTGTTTTTTGGTTTTTGGAGTTTTTTTAACACTGCAGAAACAACTATTAGGAATATTTATCTCAACTCTTCATTTAAAAAAAACCAACTGTGTTTCACTGAGAAATACGACTAGGGTGGAATATGTTAGTCTTCTGGTTTTGCTTCTTTACTTCCAGTTCAGGAGTTTCTTTATTCAGTCTGATGTTAAATCTACTTGTATTAGAGAATCCTTTTTATGTGAGCAAATCTTATTCCTTAGCAATGAATCTCAGAGCATTGTGGGGTGATTGCATAAAGCCATTGCTTTTTCTTTATTGCCCACTAAAGAAACATTTATGATTAAATGGGAAAGGGAACTATCTCATTCTCTTGAGCTGGAGATATTGGACTCAATAATGTCCTTCATACGTGTATGCTCTATTTCAGCCAACTGTTAGAACTGCGATATAAAATTGTAAATCAATGGCATCAAACACCTGTGAAAATGAGTAAGATTGCAAGCCATTTCTCAGACAGATTTGGAGAAATAGCTCACAGACAAGAACTCTTTTACATGTTCTACAGGGTCTATTCTAAATTACCCAGATAAAGTCACTTGTCATACATCATATTGAGAAAATTGTCAGCTGTCTGATATCAGGTACTCAGAACACTATACACAGGGACACTTGGACTTTGAGGTTTGTGTCAGACAACCGAATGTTAATAAAAATCGAGTTACAGATGGGCATTTGCAGAGCTAAAAATTCACTCTAATGATGAAAGTAGATCCTTAAGAGTTTGTTCAAATATGTCCTGTTTAGTTATAACTGCAGAAAATGTGTGCTTCTCTGTAGAAGGTACTCCTGTAGTGATTACATCAGCAAAGGTAGAAATGGTTAAACCCATCTATTTGTAAGCACTTCATAGGATAGGAAGAATGAAGGCAAGGAGGAATTGTTTGTTTGTTGTTTTTCTTGTCTTTTTGTAATTGCAGTGGTATCTCTTTTAAGCTGGTCATCTTTTGCTTGGCTGATTATTTTGTCAGGGTTTTAATAATATGCATTTAACATGAAGTCTACCTTTTACCTACAAATATACATCAGTCGAAATCCTTACTCTCTGCATTTTGGCACAAACTTGTTAAGATATATATATGTGAAATATCCCCAGACTAAACAAATGCATATTTTGTTATTACTCAGGAATGTTTTTTACATTTGCAGCAAGAAGATCAGTGCAGCATAAACACTTGGCCCCTAACAAATATAACATAAAAATATACGCTACCCAACTCATGGCATTTCAGCCCTGCTCACACGGCTAATAGTACTCACTGAGCACAATTCTGTCACAAGGGTGTTCTCCCACTCCCTGCAGAGAATACCAGAAGGAAGGGGAGGATATGTCTTAGTGTGTCAGCCTCATGGTTTATGTTGCTCTGGAAGGGTGATGGCAGGTCTGCTGTTGGAAAAGGGATTACAGTGTTACCTAGAAATTGCATCTAGGAGTCAAAGAGTGATCAAAGAAAGGATCAGAGAGAGAAGGAACTCCAAGGAGAGGCATCTGTACAGAAGAGGGCATCACAGGGGTCAGAACGTCTTATTATGGCTCTGGATTCAGTAATATGAGGCAAAAGTTATAAGATAGTAAGGAAAATGGTGAATTCTTCACTTGGTATCTTTGACTTAAAAAAGGTTTCTAGAAGATGCTTGTTCGTCTATGAGTCATGAGGGTTAATTACATAAAATTGCTTGACCTGTACTCTACTTCAGGTTGTATGACCTAAAGGTATCTTTTGGCCTTAAATTTTATGAATCTGCAATAAGTAGCTGTAAGAAAGAAATAGCAGAGCAGAACGTTGTTTCACTGATCTGAATTGCAACATGTATTTGCATCTTCATTTGCACTTACTGTATTAAGAGTAACTACTGAGTGCAGTTGTGGGATGGAGTTATAACTGTGAATGGAAAAGAGGTCCACGTGTGTTGTGAGAGACCAAAATCACATTTACAGGACTGACATCTCCCTGCATAGCTGTAAAGAGATGCCAGCCCTGACAGGCGTAGCTGTGTCAACAGAAGGCTTTGGCAGAGACATAGTTGTACCAGTGAAACTGTATTTTCACTAATGGTGAATGACGGTTTTATTCTACTAGCAGAACACACTGTTTTGTAGACACACTAAACTGCTTAATATTTAGTATTCACAGCAAAGGACTCCCCTCAATGATTCTTAAATGAATCGATATTGTTGGTGCTGCCAGAGAAAGGGCATGCAGTTGGCCCTGGCTACTGTCAGCTTTGTGGTACCATACATGACAGCATTTAATAAAGAGAGAGTGCAGAGAGTTTCAGGAGAAGACCAGGCTAAATCTGTTGGCCAAATAGTTTCACCAGGGAGGAGTGTGGAAAGATCAGGCTGAACAAAGTCGGGATAAACAATGAGTAACAAAAAAGTTCTTTTTCTAAAATAGTCTGTCAGTTAAAGAGAAGGTTTAATAACTGTCAAAAATGGCACTGGAATAAATTGCATCAACCTCATGGTTTTAGTAATTACAGAATCACAGAATTAAACAGGATGGAAAAGACCTCTAGCATCATTGAGTCCAGCCTATCACCTAACCCTTCTAATTAACTAAACTATGGCACTGAATGCCGCATCCAGCCTGCTCTTAAACACCTCCAGGGATGGTGACTCCACCCCCTCCCCAGGCAGCCCATTCCAATGGGTAATCACTTTCCCTGAAGAGCTTTCTGACATCCAGCCTAAACCTGCCCTGGCACAGTTTGAGACTGTGTCCTCTTGTTCTATATTGGAAACATTTTTATGGTGTAAACTAGCTCTCAGAAAAGACCCTAGGGGAAAGGGTGAAGGATACTAACAGCACTCCATCCAGGCGCAGGGAATGAGGAAGGTCTGTTAAGCGTAGGCCAGATACACTGGTCCTGATCATTCTCAAGCCTCGCCTGTACAAAGTGTGGGTGTTACTGTTTAATCAGAATAGTTCAGGGAGTTCCTAGGACATGGGTGTAAACAGCTTTAGCATCAGCCTGGCAGATGCTGTCTCTAAGTGAGCTGGTGCTCACAAGTGCAATTCTTACTTTTCACAGTTCATATCTAGGTGCCGCATATTTTGGAAGGGCATGACCAGTAATTAACCTTTACTCCACCTTAGTAAGGTTTTGCAATATTAATTTTATTTTTTTCCTTTGTTTTCTCCCCTCCCCCCCCTTTTATTGTTGTTGTTTGTTTTGGTTTGTTTTTATTTGTTTGTTTTGTTTATTTATTTGTTTGTTCTGTTTATTTGTTTGTTTGTTCTAGACAAACTCCTTGAAGACTCCCAGGACTCTGATGCAGCTTTTCTCTCTCTGCTTGTGCAGCTTTAACATGTTTCTCCTTGTCAAAGTGACTACTTTCACTGCATCTGCACGACTCACATCTCAGCCCTTTTCACTCAACAAGACTCAAATGCTGAACCTCAGAGCATTCTGAAACAATTTGGAGGTGACTGTGGAAACAGTTGTTGTGGAATGCATTTTTCAAGCAAGGGCTAGAATCATAGANGCACACACTGCAGGTTCATGTTGAGCTTTTCATCAAGCCAGACCCCCAGATCCTTTTCCTCAGGGCTGCTCTCCAGCCATTCCCCACCCAGCCTGGATTTGTGCTTGGGATTGTGCCTACCCAGGTGCAGGACCTTACACTTGGCCTTGTTGAATGTCATGAGGTTGGCTTGGGCCCACCTCTGCAGCCTGTCCAGGTCCCTCTGAATGGTGGGGAGTTACGGGTGGGGGTTTTGGAGAGGCAAAGTGCCCTGGCTGCTCTGACTGCTTCTTGTTTCTCACTCCCTTGTACTGTTGAGACATTTGTACCTTGTGGTGCTGTTCAGTGCTGAGCCACCACAAGACTTTTGTCCTCCATATTTCTATCATTGCGGCTCTGATTCTTCCCTCATCCAGCCATCTATTACTCTGATGCCTGTTGCAGTAGCTTCTAGCCTCGCATGCACTCGCATATATGCCACACAAGACTATGCGTTACTTTGTTTCACTCTTCCTCTGGAAAAACAAGGGAGGACTGGTAGTGAAGCAGGAAGGTGAGAGAGCTGGGAGGAGTGCAGGCAGACCTCAAGAGAAGCAGAGATAGAAGCCAGGAGAAGCAGAGCAATAGAAAAAAAAAACGATTAGGATTTCTGCTCTAAGTTTATACCTTGCAGCTCAGAAATGATGGGACTAGCACACAGGAGGCCTGGAGAAGACTGGTGTGGTCCATTCCTCTCCATGAGGTTTTAAAAACTGTATGAGAAGCCAAGGAGATGAACACAGCCTGGGGAATGATGAATCACTCTTTCCACTTCTGTCACTGTGCGTTCTTGCTTTTGGGGGGATTTGGGCTCACACAGTCAGAGCAGGAGGGCACAGCTGCCAGCGGAGGCAATAGCAGCACAGATCCTAATTCGCTCCCATGGAGGGGCTGGTGAGGACCCAGATGTGGTGGTGGCGGCAGCCTGCAGCTGGGCATGTTCAGTGCTGCTTGCCACTGACCTTCGTCACCCAGCCCAGAGAAGGGATATTTGGCTCCTTTTGGTTAGTTCGGATGAGAGCAGGACAAGGTGTGCACCAACAGCTCACTGAACCAGTGTGGCTCAGGCAGGGCCAAAGCCCTGGGGTGAAAGTGAGATGGCCGAGCAAAGCTGTGCCAGATAACTCCTTAGGCAAGAGGGTCCCAGCTTGTACTGCAAGCACTGCACAGCTGCTTGCTGAGGCACCAGGGCCAGGAGCAGGCTTTGGGGCATTTGCAAGACTTTTAAAAATGAGAGCACTGTTTGGCTGGAGCTGTGTTTGCTTTTGCTGGCACATGAGAGGGAGATTAGAAAGGAAAAGAAAAAGCGACAATGGCTGAAACAGTGAATTCAAGTGTCACTTATACTCGTGTTGCAGATTCGCACCAGAAAAAAATATCAATTTAACACAAAGATTTTGGGAGTGTGAACAGCATAGATCCCAGACTGTCATAATACACTTAATATGTGAAGAAGTATTTAGATGGAACCCTAAGTTTAGTGGGTAAGTAAGCATGTGTCTTTAATTAAATCCAGTGCGATACAACTGCCCCGAATCTGGTGCTTTTTACATTGAGCCCAGAACACTTTATACAACAAATAAAGTCACGGACACGACCGCCATGCCAGCTACTCACCGGGCACGCGACGGCTGCGCCGAGCCGCTCTGCCGAGCGCCACCTTGTGACCGCCCGTCAGACGGGCCTGGTGCTCTGCGCCCCGCGGAGGCAGTGGCCGCGGTGCCTGCCGGGAGCGGCAGCCATGTCGCGCACCACAGGTTGTAGGAAGGGCAAGGAGGGGGTCTCTTCACCGGCTCCTCCCCATCTGTCATTCATTGGCCACTTACCCATACCTGTCCTGCTGTAAGCAGACTGGATAAGACCTTAAGCACTTCAAGAGTGTTAGATGTTTGCCCTCTTTTCATATTTTGAGCGTGTTGTGCCAGATCACTGGCCACTGCCAGGTAGCCTGGTTCCACTGGAGCTGCAGGGATTAGTGGTGCCTCTATGCCACCTGCTGATATGGTAACACTGCTTTTCAGGGTTGCTTTTTTTGTGGGGGCAATGTTTTTCCCCATACCTGTACATGTACCTATTGTTCTACTTGGAAGTGTTTTATTATTAAAAGACGTGCCATTTAAGTTCCACATCATGCGACTTGGCAAAACACTATAGAGAAATGCTGGTAAGAGTAGGAGTTATAAATAACACAGCTATCCTGAAGAAATATAAATGGAGAAAAGATCCAACAGACTTACATTTTTATTTGAGGTATAATAGAGCGCAGATGTGACATTTTTGAAGGGTTACAAATACCAGTGGAAAATCATTAGAAGGACTAAACATGAGTATTAGCTCTACTATACTTTGAATGCAAGACCCCTAATAATCTAATAACAGTTCTCAGAAAATCGTGTGGCCCTGCAAAAAATGCAACCATTTTCTCTCTGGATATGGAAGGGTTGCTGCTGTTTGCTCTGTTTCCCATTTGGTGAGTGTTGTTTTTTTCTTGATCATAAAATCAGTCAGGTTGGAAATGAGCCTTGAGATCGTCAGGTCCAACCATTACCCTCACTCTACCAAGTTCCCCACTAAACCGTAACACTAAGCACCACAGATAAATGACCTTTAAACACATCCAGGGATGATGACTTAACCACCTCCCTGGGCACCCTGTCCCAATGCATGACTACCCTTTCAGTGAAAAAAATTTCCCTAATGCCTAGCCTAAACCTACGATGGTACAGCTTGAGGCTGTTCCTTCTTGTGCTATCACTAATTACCCGTGAGAAGAGACCAGCACCTACTTCTCTGTATTGTCCTGGACAGTTGATGATACTATCTTCCTTCACAGAATGTGTCAGCCCTTCCAGTGTCCAGACTTTTGAAGCCAGGAGCCACTGCCCTTCTCTCAAATCACAGACCTTTCTCTCAAATCACTAGGGCTCACGTGTCTGTCTTTGGTTTGTGTCATTCATAAACTGCCCGTGCTCTCTTCCTTCTTTCTTGTAGGCTGCTGATTACTGAAATAACAGGTGGTTTTTTTTTCTCTTCTGCATGGATCTCTCAGGTACAGTCTAATTGAGAAGAAAAAGTGAGCTTACTGGTTTTGAGTGATACTCTGTACATACATCTACATACGTGGATGAACCAAGGCTTCTGAGTATCTCATCCTCCAATATAAGAGAAATGCTTTGTTTAATGTCTTAGAATGAATTTTCCTATGTCTATAGAACAGCTCTCAGGCTAGAGAATAGGGTTTTCTCTCTTGTGTTTTATAAAATATACTCAAAATGGAGGCCAGAAACAACATCAGTGATTGGAGACACTATATACTGATTTACAGATAGAGATATAAATATTGCAACCAATATGCATTGAATGTATTGTCTGTAGTTCCTTCATCTTATCCATGAGTCTAAATCATATCAGAGATTCTTGAACATATAACACAATAAATGTTACATAACTGACAAAGAATGGAATGATTCTGAGGAATATACCTGCCTTCTTGGGTATGTTTCAGATCTATGATTGCAGGGAATGGGAAGACAAGTTCACAGAGTACAAGCGTTTTCTCCTTTGTAAAAATAAGAGGAACCTGAAGGGTGGTGTAAGTTTGTAATTCAGATGGCTCAAGTGACTTTCTCTAGGAGGTGGAGGAAAGAACATCTTACCCATACTGCTGCCACTTACATACATTTAAAAATAGACACAAAGACTGTATATTCTTGATGTGTCTTGCACAGTGAATACAACTTCGATGGTTTACGTCATGTTCAAAACAAAAAGAGTTCCCATACCTNACCCTGTACTCTAATTCAGCTGAAAGAATATAAATTCCCAGCTGAAATCTTGAGACAATCAAAAAGGGATCCTTCAGAAAGAATGGATTATTCACAGATACAGTAGATAGGACAGAATATTTTCGCCAGTATTTTCTTTGCTGAGTGTCTTTTTATGTGGCTATCATGTAGATAACAGCAGGGAGTTTCACTTAAGTAGATCCTTAATGGATTTAACTAATGGTTTCTTTGTGATGCTCTCAGACAGTTCTCCTGTAATGTGGATCTTCTAAATATTTAAATCCACCATTGAAGCATTTAATAGGAAGAAAGTCTCCTACCACTAGAATAAAGAGAAGGCTTTCATCTGGAAACAATACCAAAACAAAATCTGATTTGTAGAACTGCATCAAGTATCTAAGCCCACATACTTTCTGATACAATGAGGTCCTGGGGTGCCAGGTAAAAAAACAAGCAGTCATTTGTATATTCAGCCATTCTCTGTCCTTTCCTATTTCTTATATCCTTCATATTTTTGGGGGCTGTTTGTAATGAATAATGGTTTGAGGGAAGAATAGAGCTGTTAATATTGCTGCTTGCTGTTGGTACAGGCTAACTGCCTAACCTGGGGACTTGTGGAATCTTGAAAATAATGAATGGGTTAACCTGGGATGCATCTTGTTTTGAGTCTTTCTTCTGACACGGTCTCAGAGTAATCTTTCTTACTACTGTATTCATTATCCTCTTATTTTATTCTTTTTACAAGTAGATCCTGTTGTTTCTCCAGTTCCATAAAACATTTGAGCTAGAAGGAAAAATCTTTTAGAAATCTACTTAGAGTATTGTCAAGACCCATTAATTTTTTTTTTTCTCCTGTCTCTTGCTTGGGTGTAGCAGTCACTTCAGAAACCAACACTGCTGTTTGCTGTCTTCTTAGCCCTGAATTTCACCATGTTTCTCTTGCACAAAGAAAAAAATCTACTGTTTTCAATCTAAGTTGTTTCTGAGAATGAGAAATAATAGAAAAATAAAGGTTCCCTATACCTTGCAGTCAATGGAACAAAAACAGAGCTGCAATTGCCCCACAGCTGCTTTTGTGATGAGATACATCACCCATCTCTTGAATACTTAAAAGAATCCTCAAAAAGAATCACTCTGAGCTAAATACATCTGCTTATTCTTTGCAGTTTGGGCAGGGAAGTTGATTTCTGAAGATGATATTAATAAATTTGTAGATTTTTTCTGCAATCACTTTACCATTGGTATTATCTAAATCTATCTGTAATTTGTCCATATCTAGGCCTTGAATGTAGACACCTCTTAAAATTTACTCTCAGGTATTTCGCAGAGCAAATTAATTTCTGCATTTCAGTCACTTGGTATTACTATGTATACAAGCATGTAAAACCATTCTGAATTCCTTTGTGCACAACCATGTTATAAATAATACACAACATAAGCAGTAAAGTTTCTCAGTTGCTATGGAACCTGACCATCCAGAAAGGGCATGCTGGACCAACTGATCCAAAGTGGCACCCTTGTTTGGCTGTAATGGGAAGGTTCTCTAATAAAATGAGTGTGCACTTAGATTTTCCTTCTTGTTGCATCTCAGTGCTGTTAGGGATAATATGGAACTATCAGCATGTTCCTCTTACGCCTGTACTTTATGTTGCATGGATACACTCAAAGGCTCAAATTAAAGGCTTTCTTGTTATCCTTCCTGCTGCCAGAAATGGAGTGCCTGTTTTTAAACCAAGGGCCTGATTTTCTGTTACTCTGTATCTCCTGCAGTTATTTAAGCCAAAGAGAGTCAATGGAAAGTGGCTGTTAGCATCTATGTAAATCAGTGCAAATGCTGGACTGATAGCATTTTACATCCCCTTGCACACCAGACTATGACTACTCCAAGTTAAAAATAGAGTGAAATTTGTTTCAGGTGAGGGAAGAGAGTAATGAGTGAGTAGATAGAAACTGCTGTTACTTAGAACCACTCAAACTTTTTATCCAAATGCCTGTGTATGTTATTTGCATAGTGGTTCAAAAGCAGAGAACGTAAGTATTAAATTTCTGATAAGGCCACTTGTGCACTAACTCCTGTCTGTGCCTTTGAAGATCTTCTGCTCTTACCTATTTTTAAATGCATTTATTTTTGAAGATGTTGCATATTTTATTCACAAAAGGCTATAATACTAATTTGAATTGGAACAGGAGCAAATGCCTCCAAAAGTAGTGTAATTTTTTTTTAAAAGAGGCCCATCTGTGGATTGCTGCTTTGTGCTGACCCACAATTTATGCAGCTTTTGCCCAAATCTATCAGATGAAGCTCTTTAAATTGTTTAAAAATAGTTTGTAAGTGTTATAGGCATTCAGTCAAATTAGTCACTTAGTCAAATCATCCTTTCAACTGGTGCTTTCAGCGAATGGTTAAAACAGCATTTGAGGAAGGACCAGGTGTATGATCTAATGCCTGAAAGCAGCTCATGCTCAATGACATAATCCTAAGAATAAATGCATTGTAAGTGTGTGGCCAAACACAAGAGAATATCTGTCATCAAGTAGCTGGAAGTGCCACATGGTTTTTATATCCCTGAGCTTCAGCTGGAGTCACTGAGACTTGTGCAGCACTTCAAGCTTCTTCTGAAAAAAATACCACCTACTGCTTCAGCAGTTCCTGGATCCAGGGCAGATACTTTCTAAGAAATCCTTAACCATCAGAAGCAAAATCTTGCCGAATATCTTCTTTTAGATGGAAGAAACTCAAAAGTCACAGAATTTTAAATACATAGCTTCTAGTGGCATATATTCAACAGGTTGTGAGACAGTGCCTCTCGCCATGTTGCGTCAGCATAGCTGAACAGAGGACACCGCGAGTCCTGTGTACAAGGGTCAAAGTCTGGGTCTCTCACTGGCGTACATGATACCAGGTTAGTCACTTGGCCCCTTTATGCCCTGTTTCTACCACCAGTGTATCAGGATAATATACAGTATAGACATGTGGAAGAAAAAAACCTTGGGAGAAAGGATCTGTCCTATTACTATTACAATTAATAGTGCAATTGCAGTTGTACACTCAAACTCACAATCAATAGTACATCACTCATTTAATGATTATTCCTGATTTCTCCAATAATACCTGTTGGACTAGCCCTCATTCTTCATCTCTGTTTCCTCACTGCAAATGTGTGCAGACAGTGAACCTCACTGTCTTTGCAGGTAACTTCTAACTGGAGTCATCGTGTCTGCCTTCCTGCTTGTTCTTGCTAATCAGAGCTTGTGCCAAAGTTCCTTGCTTGTTGATATTTTTCTTTTCCTGGGGAATGGTGTGTCTCCGTTTACAGTTTAAAAACTAGCACTTAAATGGAGTGTTAAATCACTTCTGGAAACTCGGCCTAAAATAAACAGTTATACTCTATGAAAAGCTGCATGAACCTTTTGACCCTGCTCTTGCCTCTTTTCAGAAGCATGTTAGAAACAGCTGTGTATACAAATTGAACGTACTCTCTGTCTTCAAACCCTTAACTAGGACCCATCCTAGTATTTGAGTGCTCATTGCAACTCTGTGACTGTTCAAATCCATCTTGTCCTGCTAAACCTGCAACTAACTTCTTAGTTTTCTTCCCTCGGTCTCCTGCCTTTCTTGCAGCCATTAGGACTACAGTCTGTAGGTACTCCCCTGGGCCCAGCTCCAGCCCCTTCTGCATGTCAGTCTTCTTTCTCCTTTCACTAGTGAGTCCTCTGACCTTCTATAGCACTTGAATTACAAATAGTAAAAAAAAAAAAAGCATACATTTAAGGTAATTACTCTGTTGTATTAAAATTTGGACAGCAATGAACCAGAGCTCAAGTCAGCATGGATTTTGCCATTTCTAGAGTGGAGGGGGATTTATGAGCTTCCATTTCTTACAAATACTGAGCAATTCTTGAAAAAGTAAACACCTTTAATTTTCCATTATGGGGAAATAAAGGAAGGACATTAACCACAATAAACTGAAAATAAGAATGCGGAAAGGAACCTGGTTTGTGCCCACAGTGGCACTGGTGAATATAGCTCATTCAGCAAGCACCTCTGCTAGCAGCAGATGACAGTTGGGATTTTTCTTGCTTCTGGGTAATTGGTACTTGTGGAGTGAGGGAGAACTGGGAGGCCTCGTCTTGCACCAGCCAGTCCCAGATTCTCAGCCTACTTTCTGAGTGAAAGAGAGTGGAAAGAGAAGGAGAAAGGCATTTTTCTGCAGTCTTTCTTCCATGAAGGGAAGAAAAGTGTGAACAGGTGAATCCTCACAGCAGCAGGTAGAAATGGCTCTTTCCTCTTCTGCCCTGGTAAAGCAGTTGAATCCATGCCTGGGATGTTCATCAGGGAGCTCTTCTTGTAGCTTCCTGATATGGGGGGTGGCCATCAGTCCCACAGCCTGTTCCATCATTCTGGACTGAAGGTGTTGTTTGAGCAGAGGTCTCGGTGTCTTAGGGAGGCAGGGGAAAGAAAAGAGATCTTTAATACTACCTTTATTTCTCTTGACATGGTGTTCATATCCTGGTGCATTCCTATGTGTAGAAGGTGTAAGTACCTTGATGTTAGTGCAGTTAGTGCTATGGGAGGAGCAGCAGCCAGTTCCACAGGCATAGTCACAGGACATGGAAGAGGTCTCCCAGGGGTCTCCGAATTTGTCAAGGCAGTGGAAGATCTGAAAAATGTGAAAATGTGAAGTAGGGGGCTGGGATGTTTTAGCTCATTAGTGATTGTTAAAAATAACAGTTACTCTGTGAGTACGAACAGTACTGAGTACACTTAAAATGAGATCGAGCAAGACACTTCTTCACAACTTGGTTATCTACAATCATTGCTTTTTAGACTGTGGCTTTCAAAGTGTGTGAAAAACACTTTATACTCCTGTGTGTGTCTAAGTTGATTTCACACAGTCCAGCACAGTCACCATGTGCAATCATTTAGTGATTATTTTGCATGCCTTTCTAATGTAAGATGCTTTGAGCAATGGCAGATATTTCACTGACTGCTCTTTTTGTAAAGTATCAGCATTCAGCCAGTAATCAATTTATTACCAAATGTTCCTTGGAATGAGCAGCTTTCTCCCTGACAGTAATCTCATTGGCTGTGAAAAGATGACGAGGTGACAATGAGATCTTCTCAATAATGCTGCGGTAAATCACAGTCAATAACAATAAAGAGTCCTGAGTAAAAATAATTCCATTTTCTATTAACGGAGTCCTTGGCAATTGGCAGCCAGTGCAGCAATGGCAATACTGCAGACACTGCTGGAGAAGTGAGAGACTGTTGTCTATAAGAGAACAAGTTAGTAGGAAGATAAGTTTAACTGAGCTTTCTACATATATTCATTTTTCAGTGCTAGCTCTGTCATCCTTTTCTGGGGTGTGTGTGTTTCTCATTTTAAAGTTTCTCTCTTTGTTGCTCTGAAACTGTCAGGCAAAACATAATCCATGGTATCTGTTAAGACAACTATATCCAGCTTACCTTCATGATATCTTATCTAATTTAACAATTATGCACAGAAATAATTTTTAAAAATATTTATTTAGATTTATAACTTGAAATTACCTTTGCTTTTATTTATGATATTGTATTGCCATTATGTTTACTAGAGAAGAAGTGGTCTTATGGCAGGAAGATCTATGACTGTTCCAGTGTTCAGCTTTCTGCTTCCTGTACTGACACCTCTCAATCTTGTTGCAGACAGTTGTTTCAGAGACATGCTTTGAGAAGCCATGTTAGCATAGGCTGAGAAGACTCCTAACTCGCTCTGAATTTTCCCACAAAGGGCTTTGCAAAATGACCGAGAATCTCAACAACCACTAAACACAGTGGCTTAAGAAGATAGACCACCTCTACTCTGTAGGATAAAACTCCTGTATTTTGCATGACAGAAACTTTTCAAGTCTCTTTCCCTGATGCATATGATGCTTGGAAACCACAAACATATGGCTGTACTGTCAGGTGCTTCTTGGCTGTGTTTGGTCAAGTCAGGCTGTTACTGCAGTGCTTTGTTCCATTTGCTTCAGTCTTCACATGGTGATTTCAAAGAAATTAATTCATTGCAAGTGCTGGTGGATGTTAAGATAATCTTCATCATGCTGGTACATTGGCCTCTGCCTGAGTGTGCAGATGACCAGAAATATTGAGAACTTGGGTATTTTTCTCAGTTGTGCTAATCATGTTAAGCATGAATTCTGGCATTTGAAGTCCCTCATTTGTTAAGTATCACTTCTTCTGGAAAAAATAAACACCGAGGAACAAAGATTGAATTATGAAGACCTGCACTGTCTGCTGTGAGTGTCATAGATAGGCATGAATGGCTGTTTTGGATAGCAGAGAAGGCTGAGACAGGACCATACTATATTTTCCTCCAGCAGCTCCCAGCTAACAAGTAACACCATAAGGAAAAATGTTCTTGATGTATCCGTTCTTTAAGTGAATTGCAAACCCTGGACACATACTATGTCAAAACTCAGCCACCTTGATGAAATAAAGTACACAATATTTTTAAATTAAGAAAAATATTTTCATTTGCATTTCTGCAGATTTTAAATTACTAAAGACATTTCTCCAAGATCTAAAAGAAGCTGCTTTTGACCACAAAGTATGGACAGAGAATTATAACCCCAAGGTGACATTTTCACCAAAACCTCAAAGTGGGAGCTGTTGTGAAATTCCTTTTCTCATCTTACCTTTACCAATGGGTGACAGTTTTTTCTTTCATCCTCTGTGTGATACCTCCTACAACTGAATCTGAGTCCATCATTAAATTTCTGGTTGCTTAATAATACAAGTTATGATTTATTGTTATTATTACATAGAGGCAGGGCTGCCTTCATCTGGCTGGAGAGTCTGCCAGTATATCTGCTCTGTACATTGCTCCTACAGTGGAACTGAATACGCCTCAGCTTCGTGCAGATGCACTGTCTCAGAAAACATCTGCTAGCTGCTGATTTTATATGTATCACAGAAACTTTATGTACTGTTAAATGGACCACTTTTTCATTCTAAACCATAATTTTCCATGTGGTATAATTTGATCTGTCCTCACTCCAACATTTGGTTTGATCAACTCATTTCTTTCTATGCCATATGTGTTGCAACTGTATATGTGTGTGTCTTGTTTGTGAGTGGAAACTACTACAAGTGCTCCTGTCATGACAATATGGTGGTAGGGCAAAACATGTAATTTTAATCAATGTATTTTGTTTCCATTAACTTCTTCCCTCAGTGAGCTTTTGTCTAGACAACTTAGGTCTCATAAAGCCAACTGCTACCCAGCTATGCAGTAGCATACAATGATCAGATGTACATTTTCAGAAGTATTAGGAGTGCTTAACTGGGTACCAGGTTTAGAGTAAATGCAGGTGACAGGGAAAAGCATGTCCTCCACACAGAACTTCCCTGGGTCTGTACACTGAACTTGAGCATGGAAGATGTAGAGAAGTAACTCATTTGAGTCACTGCTCTTTGGGGACGCAATCTGTCTGAGCCCTGCTGTTCCTCTCCTGGAAGTCAAGCTGCAGGGCCACAGCAGCAGAGGGTGAAGGAAGCAGAAGCTGGAACGGGCTCTCTGGAGATGGGACATGCTCTGCTATAAATTGTTATGCTTCGGTTTTCCTGTCCCATTTAACTTTCTATCACCTACTCTCCACTAACAGTGATGCATGCTGCAATGCCTTCGTTTCTCCATGGCTAAACTTGAAATTACTGCTGTGAGAGTTACCTTGTAGAGGCAGACTGTTCAAGACTGCTCTACATGGGCTGTCCATTCTTAGGAGTCATTCAAACAACATATCTCCTCTGTACCCGTTGATTTACAACTTGGAATTTGTACAGCTCTAATTACAACAGAGAAGACAGTGCTTCCTTGGTAACTTTTGGTCATGGTGACATTTCCAGAGGCTACAAAAAGAAAGACATAAAATTCAGGGGACTGAGAGATGTGGAGCTGTTTAGTCTTGAGAAGATTGAGAAGAGATCTCATCAGTGTCTGTAAATATCTGAGGGGTGAATGTCAAGTGGATGGGGCCAATCTCTTTTCGGTGGTGTGCAGTAGTAAGATAAGGAGCGACAGGTACAAACTTGAACATAGAAGGTTTCACCTCAGAGTGAGGAGAAACCTCTTTACAGTAAGAGTTATGGAGCACTGGAACAGGCTACCCTGAGAGGTTGTGGAGTTTCCTTCTCTGGAGACATTCAAAACTCGCCTGGATGCATTCCTGTGCAGACTACCCTAGGTGATCCTGCTTTGGCAGGGGGTTTGGACTTGACGATCTCTGGAATTCCCTTCCATCTCTTATGTTCTGTCATTCTGTGATTCTCTGAATAACTACTGATAATTTCTTACATATGTAACTATCAAGAGCTGGAATATATACTACTGGGGAAACATTTTTGCCAATTAAAACATGTCACAGTCCTTTTTGGCATGTAGAGAACTCCATTTCTACATTAAAAAGAAACAAAAACATAGATTTTGCATATTTAGTGATTTGATCATTTGGTTGTGCTAGAGGTAACAGTCAGGGAACCCAGCAGTGATGGTGGTGGAGATAATGGGGTGCAAGGCACTAAGCTAATTTATGTCTGTGAGTGAAAAAGGTTGGTTCCTATCCCAGGTATTTTGCAGTCCAAGTGTATGATAAGAGACAACAGATGGATACAACAAAGAGATAGAGACATCACGAGTTCACAGTGAGAGGATTAGAATTACTGTAAGAAGTGGTGGTCATAGAACACCAGCTGTTTAACCATTCTCAGACAATTTTTAGACATCACAACAGTGACAGTAAGGGAGTGATTTGAAGGAGGATGACAAAATAACTTTGCAGATTTTTTTAAGGTCGTCTTCACATGGGAATGTGGAGGCATGAGTAAAGTATATTCATAAGAAAACAGGATGAATAGCATTTCACCTTTGGGAAACATGAGGTGAATATTCTGATTTACCATATAAAATCATGATGGATGGGACAGGGATAAGCCCTGAAGAAAAAAACTGAAGTGAAATGCAAAGTATAGGTATGTGGTGACAGTGAAGTGAGGTGACAGGAGTGAAGTGCCAAGACAGAAGATGACAGGTGTGTTTTGATAGAGCTGTTTGGTAGAAGCTATTGCAGTTCTAAGGCTGTAAGAGCATCTGCTTTTCAAACCCTTTGATGAAAGCACTGTGTTTCTTGGCTGTTGTGGAGGAGGTTGTAAGGACAGTCTTCTAACACTTTCAGTGCCTTCCATAACATGAACCTCAGTTCTGTGCTTTGCAGCTGTTTTAGTCCTGTGGATGAGTCACTTGCACTCTTACTTGGTGTTTGACTAAAAGACTCACTATGTTTGAATATGTGCCTCAAGACCCAGTTTAAAACACAGAGAAGTAGTAAAAATTTGCATATCACTTTCATCTCTGATCAATGTGGTCTCTCGTTCTCTCATGGTAAAGCCTTCTCCATGCACTACTCCTGAGGCTACAGATACTTTGCCATATTGCCATTCCATCCTTTTCAGACAGCACATATCCACGCTGCATACCAACGTATAATGGGGAGCAGCCTCATCGTGGTAGCACTGAGGCCTGTGCAGATTAATCTAGCCTTTCAAAAAGACAGTAACCCTAATTTCTGTGTTACTTCCAGTGCAAACATTTGGATTTTGATTAAGCACTTCAGGTACTTGATGTGAGCCTTTCTGCTGCCTGCAGCAGGTTTTGGATAGGAGCCATAATCTGGACGTCTCACATGCATATCACAGAATCACACAGAATCACAGAATTATTGAGGCTGGAATATACCTCTGAGATCATCAAGTCCAGCCTATGACCTAACACCACCACATTGACTAGACCATGCCACTAAGTGTGACATCCAATCTTTCCTTAAACACATTCAGAGCTGGCAACTCCTCCACCTCCCTGGGCAGTCCATTCCAGTGTCTAATTACCTTTTCCCTGAGCAAGTGCTTCCTTATTTAAAGTCCTTAGTTAAGTGCATCCTTATTTAAAGTTTTCTGAATTGCTATAACTGCTATTACATAATGAGGATTCCAAACCTCCTATGAAGTGTTTCCTCTTAGGCCACTGAAAAAAAGAGATGCACTCAATATCTTGTCATCACAGTTAACATGAAGTACATCAATTCTCTCAACTGAGTTTCAAGAAGACAGGTGAATTATTGGTACACTGAAAACACTAAGTGAATGTCCTGACATCTGCATGCTTACAATTTATAAACAAAGTTGCTTTACTGTAATTTTCACAGAATCACAAACTGGTAGAGGTTGGAAGGGACCTCTGGAGATCATCGAGTCCAACTACCCTTCCAGAGCAGGAATTTTGCCACATTGCACACACAGATACATGCATATACCCTCAGAAAGTTATGATGATCAGCTTTCAAAAGAGGCTTAGAATGAAAATAATAAATCAGCTTTAAATACAGCAAATGCTTCTGAAGTAATTATATTCATTCAGTTTGCTAGGTGCATTTTAAAAGATCTATGAGCCTGCTATGCCTTTTTACCAACAAGAGATGCATCCCGTGACAGCTGTCCATCATTAGCCACAGAATCTTGTTACACTGACCTATATGAAAAAGCTGAAGGAGATGTCAGTCAAACCCCCTCTGTCATGAAGTAAAAGCAGTCATTCAAGATTTTAACTCATTTCATTTTCATTTTTTTTCAGCAGGAAGTACCAGTCTGATCTCATACAAAGTGCTCTGACGTGAGTTTTTGTGACCTGCTTTTTATTCCTTGCTCTATCTCTGAGTGACCTTATGAAAGTAATTTTTTATCTACTGTCATTTTTAAATGGACAAAAGGATGTTTTGTAGAAGGATGGGCCAAAGATAGCCACTTGTTTTCCATTATCCCACCTAAAAAAACAGTCCATGAAGAAGCTACAGACAAATGCTTGTCAAGTGTCTGCCTCAAATCAGCTGCTCTGTCCTCTCTGTTTTGTTCTTTATAGCATGAAGGGGTGTAAAGAGTTAACCCTCCTGGGGGTGGTCTGAACCTGACCTCAGGTGTAGTGGTTAGCCTACTCCCACTTCCTGTCTATACCCATTATAAAAACAGAGGAACTGCCTGTTTCTCTTTCTCTTTGCCCTCCCTGCCTGCCTGATATCACCACCCTTGTTCCTGCTGCTCCTGTTTTGCCACGTGGCTGTCCTACCATATGGTGGGACCACCACTTTCTGACTCTACCTCCATCCATTGCCATCAATCTGGTTGTATATATATATATTTTTTTGTATCTTGTTTCCCTTACCGATACCTTTTTGTAACTCCCCTACCTTAAATATATTTTATTTATTGTTGAAGTTTTTCTTTTAACTTCCAAATCAAAGCAAGACTATTCTTTGGATGTTTTACCCCTTTTTCCTCTCTACATCTAATTCCTTTCTTTCCAAAAGTGGGAGAGGGGAAAGCATCCTGTTAATATATTGTTCTGTTAGTTATTTTGGGCTCTGGGAAGCTTAAATCAGACCAATACAAGGGGTCATGTGGACGATGGATGCCTAAATAATATTCTTTAAATATACATAAGCTGAAAAACCTAATTACATATACACATTTCTGCTCCAGTAGTCTGAGGTGATTTCTGAAGGCAAATAACAGTGTGGATCAAAGTGAGCTTCCCAAAATATTTATGGACTTACAATACTGCTACATCTAATATGTGATAAGTATTTTTTTGAAAACTGTCTTTCCCTTTAGCAGTACAACTGTCAGACAACAGTTCATACACAACAACAAAGTCATAACTTGGGAGATAATATTTTATATGCTCCTAACAATATGCTCTGCAATCCTACTTTCAAAAGGGTTTAAAGCCATACAATACCCCAAACCATCAAATAAGCAGTAAAAGTAACATGCAGAGCCAGACACAAAACCAGAATGAAAAAGATTTTTTATTATTCTCCTCTGTATTACCATAAATGACATGCTATATTTAATTTTATGGTGCCCCTGGACAAATCATCAAATACTTTAATAACTACACAAACATTAATATTTAAATACAAGAGATCCCCTCAGTTACTGAATAATCATAACGCTGGATTGATAGGGTACTAAATGGAAAAATCTTGTTTAGACAGTTGTAAGAGGGGGAGAGGGTGTTTCATGAAACAAGTTTGATGGTCTTGTCATCATAAAACTGATGGATATTTGGCACAATTTATATCTTTGCTGAAAAGAAGTTTGAGGAATGGAACAATTGTGGTGAAGATTAATTTTCCCTTCTTCTGCTGTGAGAGCACAGTCCTTTAGGTCATTAGCAGGAATGTGTGACATAGATTGCACTTTACCCATGCAGGCCCAGTGCTGGCTCTTGGAAAATGCACTTGTTAAATAGCTGTGACTTCTATACTTGTGGGATGGGCTGGCTAACTATCATCACAGCTAGCTAGACTCATTTTATGAAGAGTGATGAATATAGATGGTAGAAGAGACAGCATACGGAGTTCTGACTGTCAGTGTTTGTTAGACCTGCCCACACGTTCTACCCACTGTGCTTAGTAGGATTTTTTTTTTTAATCCAGGTTTTGTATTGTCACTTCAGCTACTCTCACAATTAAGTGTTCTACCTAATAATGGAAGTTTGACTCTAAACCATAACCTGAATAGTGAATTCCAAGATATTTCTGATCCCTCCAGCACCAAAAAACCCCACCCAAAACAAATCTGTAAAGCTACTCAAAGTCACTCACATAAATATCTAAACCAAAAGTCTGAAACTTTACTAGACTTTTAGGTCTCCAGATCTGAGACAATGTTCATGCATGTGTACTGTGTGTCACTAAGCACACAGGATACTAAAGCTAATGATAACATTTCTCCATTAATGGAACAAATAGACAAAGGATAGGCTTTTATTTGTATCATACCATATTCTGCTTGGGTGCCACAGCATTTGTAGCTAAATGAAATGCTTAGGGACTGGGAGGCGGGCTGCATTCACTTATCAGTTCTTTACACTGTGACTTCATGCCTGTTCCCAAGAGAGTCTGTTTCAGCTACTCAGCTTAACATTTTTTTTACCATTTTACAGTGCCTGCTGAGACTGTGCACTTCTCAGATTTCCTTCTTCTTCTGTGCATTTGAGTTCCATGTAGGTGATATATCTCTGGCTATATTATGTTTCCTGGGCTCTTCTCAAGTGGGAAATATCCCTCTGAGAGAAGTTAAAGGGAAAACATGGATGTCTTTACATTCTAGCTTCAGGGGAACAGAGAGAGGGGAACTGGCACAGAGACATAATAGGATATGGCCTTTGAGCTGGCAGATCCCAAAAGCAATACCATTAGAGTACTAGTCCAGATGTGGACAGCTGACAGACTTAATGATGAGGGCTGCATCCAGGCTAGTTATGATGAACTAATTAAATATATTGCTCCATTTAATAAAGGAAATATGGAAGAATCCAGAGCTGTCTCTAAATCACCTAGTCAGTGCACTCCCAAGCTTTCTACAGTGGTAGTGAACAGAAGAAAGAGACAATAGGGCAAAATTAAAGGACTAAGCCTGATCAAAGTTTCTGTGTTAGTCAAAAATTCAGATTGTCACCACATCCTAATGATAAACAAAGTACTATGGAAGCTCCAAAGCTACAGACCTGAAAACAGAGCAAAGAAGGTTAAAACAATGTAAGAAGTTAGCATGAACACTGATGAACAGAGCTGAGCAAATATTTAAGTAATTAATTCTTTCCGTCTCAGCTTTATATACTTAATCATAATTTATCATTCAGTTCTTGTAACTTAGTTTATTTTTTTTCCTTTTCCTTGTTATAAGAGAGCAATAAATCAAGAAGTTGGAACTGAGTTCTTGATATTAATAAAAGGGCTGATTACTAGCTGAGACTGACTCTGGGCTTGGGCTGCCTCCACCTCTGCTGCTGCAGTAGTAATGCATGCTCCCTTGAGAGGACAGATTTAGCCACTGAGCACAACCTCTTTTTCAGAAGAAGAGAATGTAAAGAGACAGCAGTTTCTAGCAATAAAATAAAAAACAAACCAGCGTAAAACGTTTCTTTCCCCCTCATTTTTCTTTCTCTCATTTCAGCTTTTCTTGAAATGGGCAAGCAATGCCCATCGATGAGATTTTGAGCTGTTCATGATTTTCTGTAGTGCTTCAGAGAAAAGCTGATTTTGCACTTACATGTGAACAAGAGAAAATACATTTTTGTCTCTTCACTCAAAAAATCTACCCTAAACATGCCTAGAAACTAGAAATACATTCTTGTAGATGAATCTCATTTGAAGATGTTGAAATGCTGGTGAGGAATGAAATTTGACAAAATTGTATTACTTCATGATAAAATTGTGAATGCAATGTACTGGAATGAGTAATTGAATTCCCCAAATTGCAGTGTAGTTTCTCCCTTCCCCTGTATGCACATAGGTGTTTGTATTTTTGTGCAGAGAGCAACAGAAAGCTGCTGTAAAAGCGTGTTTTAGTGAAGTCCTTTCAATTTATTGTTAACAGAATTTTTTGAGATGCACATACATTTTTCTCATTGCAAAGCATCCTCTTTCTAAGGCATCTTCAAAGTCTCACAATTTGAAGCTTAGAGTGGCTTTTCCATATCACTTAACTGTGCAAATTGCTTCCTATTCCTTGACAGAAACAGAGATAAGTAACTATTTTGTGAAACTACTTTGATCAGCTGAAGTAATTTCTGGGGCTAGGAATAATCTCAAGGTGTATTGGAAGCATGAATTAATCCTACATGGACTGGAAATCATAAATGGAAATGTTGGAAAAGTCTTCTGTTCACCAATAACACAGCTCACAACAGAGACACTATCTTTTTTTGAACCTTCTGTCAAATAAAAGGTACAGATGGTTGTCTATGTGCATAACATCAATGATGCCCACAGCAAAGACATTACAAATATTTCACAGAGCTGTTATCGCCAAATATGTACTCAGGAGGAAACAGAAAGGCTAAAATTCACCTTAGAATTATGTAAGATGGTTGAGGAAGTCTATTTACCACTTTGTTGTCTGTTTGTTGCCATGACCTCTCAGAAACCAGATTGTTTTTCTAGAAAGGTTTCCTTTGTTTATTTATTTTTCCTAGAGCAGGGTGGATGTTACTTAAGATATCACTTTAGCCTGATAAAGTTATACTTAACTTTGCAAATGAAATTAATTGCTGGAAACCATCTTACACAAACTGCATGTGTGGCCAAAGACTTTGGGGAAAAAAAGTCACTGTGTAGAACAAAATCAGTTGGCAAATGCAGTGGTTGAAATCTTGTCCCTATAATGATGCTGCACATAAAAATCTGGCCTCATGAATACAGAAACTTCCAGGTGGGATTCAGAGATATATTATCTCCAGCATATTGGTTGTACTTAGCCAAGATACCTTCCCAAGTGAATTATGGCTCTTTCCTGTGAAAGTTTCTAAAATTGCATAAGACAGCAACCAAAGTTAGTACTTTTGCTTCACTGGGGGAACAGATTACGAAGATAATTGGTTGATGAAGTATCAAGAAGTTGGTGCGTACATTTGTTTCACTGCAACACCAGAGTCTGACACCCTACAGGCTGAACTAGAATCACTAGATGTAGGTGCCTGTATCAGGTTGAAGAGCTCCAAAAGTTACCTTTCTTGTGAGAGTATCTGCTGCAGTCCTTCTAATCTCGTGCTGCTCTTTGTTTCCCTGTCTGGCATCGTCTTTTAACAACACTTAAGTATTTTGATGAGATGTGTTTTTTCCTGGGCTGTTTTCCTTCAAACATGGCTGTTTGTTTTTTGTTTGGTTTTGTTTTTAATTATCCTCTCTTAAGATATATATTTTTCATATTAATGTTTTCATGTTCATACTGAAGGCAGATTCCTTTACCGTGTAACTACTTTTCAACATCCCATGTCAGGAAGTGCATGTAAGTGCATCCCAGAGTTGATCAGCCTGGAAGGCTCTCTCCAGGAGGAAAGAAAACACACTTATTTGGGAATACAGAAATGATTTCTAAATTTAAGTGCCAGCTGAATTGACATTGGTGCTGTCAGTTTCATCAGGTAGCTCTCATTCAAATATGACAGGAAATCAGTCACTGTCATCACCTCGTTCACAAGGAATGCTTACCAGACTCTAAGAGACCTCCATCACTGTGCTCCAGGTGATACAACTGTATCCAGTAGTTTTGATTCTTGATGATTTTCTTCTTGTGTCTCTTTCTGGAATGGGCTGAAAATTTTGCTGGTGGATGTGACTACCCTAATCCTTCTGAAGCACAAGACGACTTTCATCTGTTTTAATTGCTGCTGTAAACATGCAGGCAAAGCAATGTTGTACTATGAATATAGAAAATAATCAAATAATCTGTTTTTGATGAAAGTGTGTAAAGCTCTATAGCACACTTAAAAAACATGAACCAGAAGTTTATTGAAAATATAAAGCAGCTTGTCCTCGGCAAATTTATGATTTACATCAGATTTAAATGTGGCATTTGGGTCAGCTTGAGAGAACTGACTTTGAATGTTTGAATAATATGTAAGGTGCAGAAAAAATGTGCATTTGCAGCAAATCCACTCTGATGGAACAGCAGCAAAAATGAGGCCTCAGATATTTGACCTGGCTGGTGACATGAGAAGGATCCCAGGAGCTTATAGATCGGCAGACAGATGTCCCATTTTCCAAGACAGGTAACATGGGTGCCTCTGCAAATCACGTTGAGCATGCTGATATTCGTTGCAAAGGGCAAGTCCTCCTCCAGCCAGATATCTCCTATGGCTGCAGAGAAACAGCATTCATTTGTAGGGATCTGTGGCTCTTACAGCAAGCCTAGCCTGTAAATGTCCCTGGGATGGGACTTTGTCTTGTACCCTGGACCAAATATAAATGAAATTTTTCTACAGACAGAACAGTACAAGACTCACCATGCTTATATCTCTCTGCTCCAATGACTTACCTTAGATGAAAGCCACTACCACATAGCTGAAAGGAAGGTGTCATAGAATCATAGAATCACAGAATTGTCTGGGCTGGAAGGGACCTCCAAAGGTTATATAGTCCAACTCCCCTGCCCCAGTCAGCAGGGACAGACTCAACTAGATCAGGTTGCCCAGGTTGCTGTCAAGCCTCACCCTGAATATCTTAAGGGAAGAGACCTCAACCATGTCCCTGGGCAACCTGTTCCAGTGTTGCACCACCTTAATAATAAAGAACTTGTTCCTAATATCCAACCTAAATCTGCTCTTCTCTAGTTTGAAGCCATTACCCCTCGTTCCTATCACTGCAGGCCTTTGTAAACAGTCTCTTTCCATCCTTTGGGCACTGGAAGGCTGCTATTAGGTCTCCCTGGAGCCTCCTCTTCTCCAGGCTGAATAACCCCAGCTCCCTCAGCCTGTCCTCATAGCAGAGGTGCTCTAATCCTCTGGTCATTTTCATGGCCCTCCTCTGGATCCACTTCACCATGTCCATGTCCTTCCTATACTGAGGGCTCCAGATCAGTCAAAGCTGAAGGAGTTCTCTTCATAGTTAAGACTATCAAAACCAGACACAAGGTTGAATTTGCTTTGAAAAGCTGCTATTATCTCTAGCTATGATAATTCTGGATAGTTTAGTCTTAATGCTAAACTTGATAAATTCTTGGAATCAGGGACTTCTAGGAGCAAAAGGCTTCCAACAGATAATTACCGGTTACATGACACTGTTCCCTCATTAGCTTTGAATTTCTCACCTCTGAACTTCATTGCATGTCATTTTGCTCTTGCATCATGATATAGGGAGAACAGAAATTCCTGACCTACTTTTCCTATTCCATTCATCATTTTGTATCATGCAATCCTCTCCCTTCTTATTTGTCTAATTACTTCATTAAGAACTCCTCCGTCTACTCTGTTTCTCATTAACTACTTTACTTACACAGCACTTATTCTTTTGGTGACTAAATTGTATGCTAGAAACAGGAACAGGAGAAAGTGAGGTGCCTACAGGTCTTTGCAGGGGCAGGGAACTGATTCTATGATGTAATTTTTTGTCTTGTGTATTCTTCTAATGCATGTTGAGCAAAAGTCTTTGTTGATGCCAGGTCTACAAGATGTCCATGTCCTGTTCTGAACTGGTACCTCCCATGAAAGCATAAAGTCTGCAATTATATCTTGGCATAGGACAAACCAAGGGAAGAATTCTGTGCCTTCCTGCATGACTTCACACAGAAACACCAGATACAACCTAGTCTTGGCAAAATAAATGAGAGGTATTGACCATTCAATACAAAATAAGATCTCCCAAAATGCCCTCTTAGTGGCTTTTTTTTGGGTTTTATTTTTGTTTGTTTGTTTTTTTTAAATTTCTTTTAGCAAAAAGACCCAAACAAACAAGCAACTTTTTTTTTTTTTATTTGCTTGTTTGTGGGTTTTTTGGGGTTTTTTTTTTTTGCTAAAACAAATTAAAAAATGTTTGGAAGAAAAATTTTCACTGTAAACCAAAATGTCTTTCCCATCTGCAAAAACACTTCTATCAGTGAAGTAATGACATTAAACTTTTGTCTGTTCAAGATAAAAATGACAAGTTGTGTGGCTAGAGCACAAATTTTTAGATAGTCCATTCAGTGGAGCTTGGCTACTCAGAGCCTTGCTGTATTCTCAGTTATGAGACACTGAAGTGGAAGCACTGTGCACTGAAAATTCAGGGCAGTGTAGGAGAGAACAGAATTAGGCCCTCATAAAATCTTAATGCCTTGTGAAGCTTTCCAGCTCACATACATACCCCAGTGAGACTGGGAAAAGCCTAGTTCAAAAAATGTCTAGCAGTGAGAGGATATGGCTCAGTTCTGCTGTGATCTAATGAAAGATGAACCAAGCTTCTTAGAAGTCTCATAGGATTTTTACCTCAGTTATAGACAGGTATATAGATGGTATACCTAAGCTGAACAAAAGAGGGAGGAAGAGAAAAGTCTGGAATTAATTAAAGGCCTTCTCTTACAATAGCCTCATAAAACTTTTCTCTGATTAAAGTCCCTAAAAATAAGGGGAAGGGGGAAGACTGCTTGCTAAACAATTAAAAATAAAGCTAAACAAAGTATGTTTTAAAGATGGCATCTTATAAGTGAGAGAATTTCCATGAGCTTTTGGCTTAGTTGGCTGACAGCCTTTTCTGAATGGCAAATGCTTGAAGGCTCAGTTTTAGGACAGGTTGTTAGTTGCCCAAATTGACTGAGTGCTCCCAAAGGTTGTTTGAGTGTGTGGTTAAGGGCTTGCTGCTCAGACAGGCTATATAGAAACACTCAAAGGACCCTGTGTGCTCTGCCAGATCCTGATTTATTTATATGAATAAGCCACCAGGCCCAGACTATGCTCTTCAGACACTACTCATTTGTAGGTCATTCTGCACATTACTCTTCCCTTACAACCACCAAACAAATTAATATTAGTGTAGATATGGAAGACTTGCTTTTGTTAAAATCTGAGCACTCAGCGTTGAGAGGGCTTTGAGATGTAACCTTAGAAAATCTGGGTCCAGACCTTCCCTTTTTAGGAAGGGACAATCATGACTCTTGATGATGTTACTGACTGGGAAACGCAATACTGACAGTAAGATTGAATCTCATGCTTAAGCTGGTGGACATGATGGGGAGAGATTATACCATTGTTTCTCCTGGTAATGGCCACCTTGTGAAGGGTGGAATACAGATGAGTTGGGCTTGGGCCAGTGGCTGCTCCAGAAACTACCTACTGACATGCAGAAAGGATGGGGCATGTTTAGCAATCAGTTTGTAGTGCTTTGAAGTTAACCATTACTTGTAGTCACACTGCATATGTTTCTGTCAGCAGTGGACAGGTAATAAAATACAAGTGTGTCAAGTTTCTCTGCCATATGCATTATCTTCCCTTTGGTATGATTGGGAGTGAACCAAAAGTAGTCATGAGATGAACTAATTTCCTCTATGGGCTTGAATTAAACTTCCTAAATTAATCTAATATCCAAGTTGCTTTGCCTTCACTGTCATTTTAACTTAATTTAGCTAACTCTGGCTAGTTCACAAAGATAGGATCACATTTTCTTGTTTATTGACTGTGACATGTATCCCTACTGTATTTTTTTTTAACCTCAATTTGGTTGCTTTCTAACTATGAACAAAGCCCTGGATATTCGCTACTATTTTCAACAACAAAAAGAGAACAACCATATCCAACTTCTCAGGTATCACTACTAACTGTTAGTCAACAGACTGGACATAGGAAAGCTTTTATGCAGGCAAATCTTGAGTTAGCCTACAATTTTATTATTATTTTTTAAAATGTCTTTTTTTTTTTTTTTTTTATATTTTTTTTTTTTTTTTTTTTTTTTTTTTTTTTTCCCAATAGCAGGTATGGACTGCTAGCCATACTGGGTCCTAGCTGGCCTTGAGACAACCTGACTCTACAGCCATTTCCTCCTTTGAGAGATTGGTCCTACCTGAAAGAACTGAGTACCCAAATTCTGTGTGGAACTGATCACTCATTTTTTCTTAGCTGTATAAGGGTGGTGTTTGATAGGTAGGTTTTGGAGAGCTCTGAGTCAGAAAATCCTTAGCAGCTGAATGTTCAGTAGCAGGACCAGGAACCAAGAGTTAAACATGTCAAGTAGGAAGACGGATATCTAAAGAGATAAGTAGTCAATTCTTCTGTAAAAGTGGTACAGTATTGAAGGAGGGTAAGCTAGGAAGGATTTTGTCTTGCCTTCATACGCACTAACCAATGTATAGATGTGAAATATCCCTGATGAGAAGCTAAGCAGTATGTCGTGGTGAGAAATGTCACCTCTGGATGACTGTGCTGGTGGCAAGGAGTTATTCATAGAGAAATGCTCAAAGCAGAGATGTTTGTGATTGATTGACCTGCCACCATGTGTCCAGCTCTGCATTCTCTGGGATGGTGTTCACAGAAGTAGGTGAACAGGCTGCTAGTAAATGCTAGACCATGCACTTGCTGTTCCAAGATAGCCAGACAGCCACTGTCTTCCGGGTAGCTCCATGCCACAGGTCACTTCCCAATTCTCAGTGTCCTTCAGCTGTTCTCATTTCACAGGCTCCTCTGTGAAATTGCTCCAATAAGGCATTTGAACTGCAGATGCCGTTGGCATTTGGAATAGGCATCTGCAACATTTGATTTTCTTTTGCTTCCTTCTGCTTCCTTGCCCTGTTATCCCTGGATCCTGCCTCTCCCTCATTCTTGGTCCTGTCGCTGTTCCAGCTGCTTTGGCCAAAATGCTCTGATTGTCACTGAAAACCCTCTCCTTGTATGCCAAACATCTCTGCATGAGCAGACCTCATTATCATGTGGCAAGAGGTCATTTACATATGCAAATCAGGTTAATGAGAGCAGAACTGTAAAAGGCTTCATTCCAGAGGCATTTGCATATCTCGCTTTAGAAATATTTGAGTGCTCTGCCCCTAGCTGTGCAAGCAGGACACAGAAGCCCTGGCAGTGTGTCTTCAGTGGTGATTATATCCACAGACAGCTGCCGTCCTGGTTTGCAACAGCTACAATCTGAGGTAGTGGCTTGTTTGAACACAGAGGGTAGTTGTGTAATATGTGCTTCTGCACCACACTACTAAGAGGCAGTTAAGCTTTGGCCCTTATTGGGACAACATGTGGGCTTCTGACAGGTAGATATGTGCAATTTAGCATGAAGAATACAATTTCCTACAGTGCTGTCACTAATGCATGCCCAGTGTATGATGAATGAGGAAAACAATACAGGTACTGGGCACAGTACACTACGGAGAATATATGCAACACACAAAATGCTAACTGAATTTATTCTCTAACTGGGCCTCCAGCCCCCCAGACTACAAGGAGAGCTCTCTTTGAGGTATTTGCAAATCACCCATGAGAGAGCCCAAATTTCCTCCTCATGGACAGAACAGGCAGCCAGCTGTATCTCTCTTAGGTTCCAGACAACCATCTTAGATGTCTTTTCAGGGTTTAACCATGCAGAAAATTTGCTCAAAGAATTCCTTAGAAGGAGCATCTTTTGCTGATCCTATTTCACCCTGGCTGGAAAAAACTTTCCATGTGTTTGGTGCATGGTTTTAGTGATCGTCCTGTATGTATTACGCTGCAGTGAATGGATAGTTTGCCAACTCCCAAAGCATAGGATCTAAAGTGAACTGCCCCATTCATGCCCTCATTTTATCTATACCTCCACTTATTCTTGAGGATTCCTGTCCTGATCCCATGTCCACATGCAGATCATGGAGAATAACCTATCATAATTCAAACAACCATGTCCAAGAGTTCCACAGTATTCCATGATTTTTCTGTCATTTGGCCTTGCATTTCTAACTCTAAAGCATCAATGTGGGTCAAACTATACTACAATATTTCCTTGGAGTTATTCCTGTATTGCAATGCTTTGTTTTTAGCTATTCTCAGCAGCTCTAATATGATAGACAAGATGAATTATCTGTGCCGGTAGGAGCAAGAATTGCACTTACACTTTTGTCTTTATTTCCTGGGACTGAGTTGGTTATTACCATCAGCTGATGGTTATCACAGAAGACTGCTTCTGTCCATGCACAGCGTACAGACATTTTGGCATTTGCTTGCTTCATCACAAATTGGTGTATGGATACCACAATCTCACAAAAAAGCTGCTTTTTGCATGGAGTTGGTCTGCAAACTGAAGACAAAATTTTCACACATTTGAATGAATGACAGATCTACCAGTGTGCCTGAAAGATTGGACACCCTTTAAGGCCTGTGCCATGCACCCTATGTGCTCAGACGTCAGAGGTACAGCCATGCAGCTGAGCAACCTATCTTATTGGTAGCACTAGATGTGGTCATGACTTCAACACTGATGGCTCACAGCTATGAGAATTCTCTCATGTTTAAGAGCACTCAAGACTGAGCAGTCAGCATCCCTGCTGTGCCCTCAGACTGTCACCTTTGGAAGCTGATCTCTCAGAAAAGCATTCCATTACTTCAGAGCAGAACTGTCCTCCTCTGCTCGACAAACTCTGCCATGCAGGTTTGCTAAGTGAGGAGAAAAGCAAAATACAAATTGCTAAAATGAATGCCTGTGAGGCTAAGGGAAGTTGATTCCCCCCCCCCATTACACTGATATTTAAAGCTCCTCAACTTACCTTCTTGTATAGTGTGAGATCAGAAGCCAGAGATTCTGTTTAGTAAATGACTGCTTAGGAGGTGTTCTGGTTTACATAAGCAATAGCTTAAAAGCAGCCAAACCAGAAGGGCAAAGAAAACTGAATAATTTCTAGGAAAAGGGATCAGCCCTCTTATTATCATTCACTTGTTGGAAATATATATATGGATTTTTAAAAGTATGAATAATGAACAGCTTTTCACTTGACCGCTTTTCAGGCTGATAATATATCTTCCATATTTTGCTTAAAATCCAGCCTTTCCCATCTTAAGAGCACTGAACTGATTTTATTGCCAATTCTGAAAAGTGTTAACAGGAGTAAATCACCCCTCACATTACTGCTGTTGTTCCTTTGCCCTGAGCCAAATTCACTGCTAAGCACCTCTGACCACACAACTCATATAAATGTTCATAATAGAGGAAGAGTCTCACATCTGCTTATTCTCACACAATTAGAAAAAAAAAACCAAAAAACAAAAAAACCAAA
>WBNM01002466.1:0-16755 GCA_013399055.1 Ramphastos sulfuratus | reverse complement strand
AAAACAAAAAAAAAAAAAAAAAAAAAACCCACATTACAAAAAGCTGCATTGCTGTAGGTTTTGATATATATATACACATATATTTTTGGTTAGAGCTTAACTTCTTCATGCCATAGGATCAATTTCAGCAGAAAAATTAGTCGAATATGCCGATGTCAAAAAATGTGCATAACATCAAGAGAAAAAAAAAAGAAAAAACTAAAGCCATTTGGTGGTGTCAATTTTCATTGTGCACTACATTGTGGGAGAGCTTTTGAACTCCGTTATGGAGGAGCTTTATTAGAAACCAATTCTCCTCCGTGACCTCTGGAGGCCTAGCCCTATACAAGAGCAAGCCAGGTGCCAAAATGAAAGGGGGAAACTCATTATATAGAGGTGTATTTCTGTGGCGTGAGCCAAACACAGTGAAGTGCAGCAAGGAGGATTGCTACCAATGAGCCCAAAATATTCTTCCAAGAAATGACGGACATTTCTTACTTTTTTTTTTTTTTTTAAATCTCTATTAATTTCCCTTATTTTATTTTATACTTGTAATGCCTCCCTTTTGTTTTTTTTCCTCTCCTATGATATACTGTTCTCTTTTCTCCTTAATCTTTTGCTCTTCTGATGTCCCCTATTTCTCCTTCCTATTTCCCACTTGATTATAGTCTTTCTCTGTGTCCTTAGTTTATTTTCTTCTTTTCCTTGCTCCCTCTGACTTAGAGTGGCATATGTTTATATAAAAGCTTAGCAACATAGCTATAAATTTCAGGGAAAAAAAAAAACAAAACACCAAATTATTTTTTTATCATATTAGCTGCAATTAGTAAGCACTGTTACAGAATTCCAGCCCAACACAAGTGCCATCACTTATGTATCTGGAGAGTTAAGAGTTTCATTTCATTATCACTGCTGTACTGCTCTCAGTCTTCACTGATAGACTGACAAAGCCAATGCAACCTGGTTGAAAATGAAATGATTTCAACAACTGTGAAATACTGCATGACATAATGGCCAACATAAAGCCATCAGTCTCTGTGTTTACATTGGTACTGATTCTTAACAGCATGCTGTTAACTCAGCATAAAGCTCTGCTGCTCTAAACCGATTCAGGTACAAGGACAACTCTTTTATAGCCAGTCATGCTCCAACCCTATAAAGAATTATTATATCAATCTAAATTGGCATGTAAGTTAATGCTCACCTTTTGGCATCTTAAATCTACATTGTGACCCACCGACTACACAAATTATCAAATCCAATTGCTTGTCAATTAACCCAGTACAGTATCTGCATGGAAGATTTAAATAAGGAGCATCACATTACGTTGTGTAGTCGATAAAGTCAAAATGCAGGCACTGACAAGGCTTACCATTTGGCCTGCTACCACAGCATCTGTCTCTCTGAATGGAAGTTATTTATGCTCCTACTGAATTATCTCTTGTATTCAAATATTGGCAAAGCTGCAACGTACAAAAAGTATAACATCTACAGTATGCCGTGGTTGGACACAGCTCTTGAGGATATATTGAAATGTCAAGTCATTTCTCCTTCAGGAGTATGTCTGTTGTTTCAGGACTTACAGATGTAACTTTTTCACCTTAGACAAAAAAGGTGCTACTGAAAAGAGTACCAGAGTAGCAGATGTACTCTTCAGCACATACATATACAGTGGAAAGGACATCTTTCACAGTGTTGGCTAGGCAGAAGTTTGACTAATTAGAAAGAATCCTGACTTTTATAAAATAGAACGAGGTTCAGCTTTTCTCCCCTTTAGGAAAAGCAAATGAGTTGATGAGGATAATAAAATGCGTCACGTTGACAAATGAGTTGAATCTGGACTCCATAAGAAAACTAAGCTCCTTTATAATTTAAAATAACAACATTGCTCCCATTATACTGTGTTATCCCACCTACAATCAGTGTGAGCACATGAAACAACTGTCCTCCCAGCTAATTTGCTAGCAATGGCTTTCTGGCTGGAAAGACATCTCCTGCTCTTGAACAGATTCATGATCCACAAGTTCTGAGTGAGAGAAAAAGAACTCCCTCCTGCTGAAGGGCTGCAAACAAATGAGATAGAGTAAGGCTTCCTGCTATATTTAACTCAAAATTTAGGCTCTGTGTCAAGTAACTTTTTATGGACTTAACCATGATAGAAGTGTTTCCATTAAGAAATATTCCAGTGGAAACAACTATGGTTAAAAGATAGATAAATGTCAGCAGTGCCTGCAGAACAAATCTGTAGCATGGTACTGCTGCATGAGCCAGACGATGTGTATTAAAGGAAAGAGAGGCTGTCTAGTGTCTTTCCATTGCTCAACTCAGAAGAAACTCAGGTTAGAAATACGGGTCAAGATCTTGAATTTGGGAAGTGAATATCTACACAATATTGTAAAAAAACCCAACCAAACAAACTACTGCTGAAACCCATTTTTATTTCAGGCTACAGATTCCTGGGGTAGGCCTCTGAGAAATATGGCTGCTGTGGAAAACTGGGAGACTCACGAGGCTGCGTCTTTGGAAAGTGTTGCCATGGTTGCAATGGAACAAACCCACTCCTTTCTCTGGTTCTGCCATAAAGCTTGCAGCGTGTGATGATGTTTCAACCAGGCAAACAAGGAGGCCCAGGGGAATGGGAAATAGAAAGATAACTGCAGAGAGATTGAAGTGGTCAGTGGATGGGTGCCCCAAAGTGTGACATTAGAAATGCAGCCCCATGAGAAGGTGTGGCCACTCCTCTGAAATCACACTGCAAGTATCTTCTGAGAAATGAAGAGTATGTGTGTGACTGCATGTGCAGGTGGGGATTGTTAGTCTGCCTGTGACAAACTGAGGAGTCAAAACTCTTAAGAGACAGATGGGTGTTCTCATGGTAAAAAATAATAAGGGAAAATTTGCTTAATAGGTATGGAAAGGTATAATAGGCTAGTGATCTGTCAATGATGGAGAACTAAGATAAGACAAAGAAAACCTTAATAAACAATCATCTCTTCCACTTGTCGAGTTTTCATGGAAATGTCTGAGAAAATAGGGGGAGAAAGACTGAAGATCTCTCCCATGGCAAACTGAAAGACATGGCATGATGCAGCTAGAAAAAAATAGCCTCTCTCCTAGTACAACACAGCTGTCTACTGAGATACTAACCTGTAAAAATCATAAATTACTTGTTTTTATAGAAAAGTAATCATCCAGACAGAATCATATACTCACCTATCAGAACTGCACTCCCTCAATGCAACAGAATTGATGCACATCTTGATTTTGCAGAGAAAACCACCATGACTTTCTCTGTGTGTCACAGTTGCAGGTGTAAATAGTGTAAGCAGTAAGTAATAATGCTTATTTGTCTCACCTTAAAATACTTGGAGACATACAAACAGAGGAACAATGACTTGTGTAAGCTGTGCACGTCTATTTATCCCTGTCTCAATATATTAAGTACTGCCAGGCCATAAACAATCAGGGACACAAGTACTGACAGAGCTTAAATAAAGCAATACCAAGGATGCTTACAATGATACATTTATGTTTATTTTCCTTTTGTTTCCAGAGCTGCTTTAGGACACAACTGAAGTTTCTGCTACAAATAATAGAACCAGAAACAGACTTTTTCAGATGAAAGCCAAAATTTTACTTGATTGTGGAACTGGAGCTCTATAGAATTTCTACCATTCCTCCACCCAGCCAGGGGAAAAAAAAAAAAAAAAAAGAAAAAAAGATTTGACATCACTGTATTATAAAAAGTCCATTTATGAAATGAGAAAAAATTGTACACCGGTGTAAATCACAGCTACACCTTGTTCAAAAAGAGCCACATGCTCTATGTCAAAAATGGGCAGAACTCCAAGTAAGATGTGTACTTGTCAATTAGTGGATGAAATTTAATATGTAAGGGAAGAAACACATTGCACAGGAGAGAAAATGGCACAGGGAGGGATAACATCCACACAAAAAAACCTCTCCCATTTCATTGCAATTCTGTTAAAGGTAATGGTGAGTGATAGTGGTGACTATCAGATGGACAGCTTTTGGCTGCCTCACATGAAAGCAGGCAAGCAAAATGTACACAGGTCTCCTTAGCTCTGTCAAACTGTCAGACTGGTTTGTGCAGGATCCTTGTCTTAGCAGGTCCTGTCGAGTTTCGTGGCATTTAGGAGAACACTTGTGTGCATTTTTGGAAAGGACCTCAAGGCTTAAAAGGGCAGGTGTTGACTCACCCCCTATGTGACGGTCTGTAGGATAATATTTGAAGCAGGTTGTGTAACATAGGCTCGTGGTGGTACCAGACAGTAAGCCTCAGCCCACCCACGGGTGGCCTGTTCAAGGCATTTAATGCAGCACGAAACAGAGATGACAGAGATGCCTCTGTTTTTCGCTTAAACCTTCTCGGCAATTAGTTCTGAACCTACAAAGGATTTCAAATTTAGGGATGCTGAAGACACGTGGAGTGAGAGGAGAAGGCCCTCCCGGTGAAGGAGCGGGAGATTCATGAAGGGTTCAGCGAGACAAATCTCAGCCTCACCTAAGCCGAGACTTACAGAAGTAGCAAATTGTCCGCGAGAGGATACGTGCCAGATGTTAGCCGACGGAGTCTCACTCCCCGCTGGCACCTTCTTCGCCTCCCCAGCATGCCACCGAAGAACCCGGCGGCGAGTCCCCCTCTATCCTTTCCGAGCGGCGCGTCCCGGCCCCGTGCCTCGCTCCGTGCGCCAGGTAGATCCAGGCCGGGATTTGGCCGCCGCCGGCCCCTCGGCGGCGGAGCCGCTCTCCCGCTGTAGCGCGGCCGCGGGAGGCGGGCCGGCCGGTGGCGCGCGGGCGGGGACCCAACGGGCGCTGCTCCGTCCCGCCCCACCGCCAGGCTGAGGGAACGCAGACCCGGCCGGCGCTGTGCAGGGGGCAGGGAGCACCTAGCGGCAGCCAGGGCACGGGGACTATTTTCTCTGCCCGAGTCCCCTTGGAGGCTGCGGTAACGAGCAACATTCCTGAGTTGGAGCCGTCTCCCCGCAATTTGCCTGCGGCTGTTCTTCTCCCTCCCTCCGTTGCTCGCGGCCCGCCCTGCCAACGGGAATCGGCCGGCCCAGGCCTCTGGCAAAGTGACCCGGGCTCGGTCGAGTCCCACGTTTAGCCCCGACGTTCGCGAAGGGGCGAGTCGGACTGTTCACGTCCATGATGCCCCTGAGAGGTGCCAGGAGGCAGGGGGCGGGGGGAAGCTGCCTGCTATTGCTCCACGTGCATCAATAGTTGTCAGTAAAACCAAACTGACGTCATCCTTGGGTAAAAAGATCTCTCTTTTGTTCTCATTCCCTCCCACCGCTTCACCCTCCCTCCCCCCACCCGAAAATCAAAAGTAAGAACATTTGCAAAAAAAGAGAATTCCTCTCCCCCACATTAATTGCAATGCAAAGGGAGATCTTGCATTAAAGATCCTGCCTGGGCTGTGCTACATTTTAATGAATGCATCAAGCCTTTTGATCTCTCTGAGTCAGTTGGGTTCAGTTGTGCCGGAAGGTTAGTTGCATATCCTGGCTGATCTGAAATTCGATCAGCAGAGGGGGCAAAGAAAAAGAAAAGCATTTTAATGGGAATCAATACAGGATCATAGGGTCCTGGAAGGAAATATGTGTTGATTAAAAATGCTGTGTGTTTGGTGTTGGGTTTTTGGTGGTGGTGTGTGTGGTTGGTTTTGTTTCTTTTTAATTTTTTTTTCTCTCCTCTATGTACACGACTTGTTTAAAAATAAACACCAGGAGCAGCCCGGCAGAAAGGAGGGAGGGCGAGCTGAAAAACAGCTTTCCCAATCACCCGTGTGTTTGTGTTCCAGGGAGGCAGTCAGCAGACCAAGAGTTTGTGCAACGCTTCAAGCTACAGCGCGCAAATTTAAAGCAGCAGGCTCCAAAGGATAACACAGATTCTTACTGCACTGCATTTCTGTGCCCGAGTTGTTTACTAGTGCATTATTAAATAAGCCCCCAACCCCCCGCACCCCCTCCCCCAAGCCAACTTGCTCTCTCTCCCCTTTCCAGCCTGCTGCCGAGCCACAGAGATTCCTGATAATCAGACAGGAAGAGGCAAGCCTGTTTTGTTGCACTCACTGTTTTTTAGAGCTAAAGTTTCTAAGCACGTTTTCACTGTTTAGGAAATACTAAACTGGAAGGTTTTCCATACATTGATTGCCTGACTTTATGTGAAACAGAGGGAATTACAATTGCGTTGAACATTTTTTTACTGGGAAGGAGGTGAGTCATACACAAGGACTTGAATCACCTGCCCTGAACATTGCAATAAAATCTGACCTCTCTTCCAGTCTTGTATGCCTGTACACACACATGGGCGTGAGAGAGAGAGTGCGCATGCACAAATACGGATTGCAGGTGAAGAGCAGGTAGAGGAGCCTCTACACAGAAGGCTGTGCTTTCTTGGCAAGAGTATATGCTGGCAGTCATCATAGAAAGAGGACATTGCTGTCCATGGCAGTCACGTTTTTGTCCAAATGGAAAACCTTCCCATTAGTTCCATTTTTTTGTTGAGTTACCAGTTTGTCCATTGTTGCCTTCTGGTGTAGCTTTTCCTTGGTACTGCTAACGGCTTCTTCAGCATAATTCAGAACTGTTGCTGTTAATCGTGCTACAGTGATGTCTACTACAAGTCCCATGTAGAGCATGCACCATAGGACCAACTTCATGCAAATGCTCATTAACGGGCAGCTTTTAAAATGAGACAGAGTGGGAGGAAATACAGAATAGATGGTTTGTTTAAAGACACAGGAGTCTCCTGGCTCTGAAGTAAATGTCTCACTATGTGGTGTTTGAACATCCTTATCAACAGGTGAATTGCAGTAGCAGTGATGATTTCCATTCTGAATAAGAAATGGGAAACACTTCTTCTGTCTTTATAGTTTTGGGCCAATGTTGATTTAAACAAAAGCATTTTAGGCATATCTCTGAGTGCTCCAGCAAATGCTCATAATTTCCCTCCACTGTGAGATCTGATCATTGTGAGACCACTTTTCCTCAAGAGGAATGATGGTGAACCATAGCTTCTACAGCCAGGTTTGGCATTGATAGATATGTAGGTGGTATCAATGAGTTGGTGTAATGTTTTTGGGGTGGGTTTTTTTTGTTTTTTTTTTTTTGTCTGGCAGGGTACACCAAAATGATGTACCAACCCTGCTTTGGTGGCAGATCTTTTTTTTTTTTTTTTTTAAATTGACTTTTTGTCTGCATTTTCACCATTTATTGGTTAATCTTTATTTCAGTGGTCTTTGGAGGAATCTGGTGGGAAGGCAGTATTAGATAACATGAGGACTTGAGGATGAATTTTTCATAATAGTACAAGGTTTTCTTTTAGCTGTAATTAATTTATCATAAAAAGACAATGAAAACTATACTCATATTTCTGCTAGACAAACTGCAGCAGAATATGGGATACAGTGAGCTGCCATTGTCACTTACTATCCTGCAAATGCATGGAAGACAATGAGAGGCCAAGTACCTAAATTAGCTTTTCTAGGTTTGTGCTTATGGAAGGTACCAGATTAATAGCTGAGGAGAAGGAAGGGCTTTTATTCTCATAACAGGTACAATCACAGGATCTTTCCCACACCTTACCTTACTCTTCACTGCCTCAAACCATTTTTGGGATAGACCACAATTATGCCCAGAACCTGCATAGGCTTGTGTGCTTAAATTTATTTGTAGGGCTAAGTCATTAGTATGAAGAGGCTGTGGAGTCCTGAGAAGCTGCGGAGGCTGAGCTGTCTGCTGGCAATGCTAAGAAAGTTGTGAATTATTCAATTTTTGTGTGGATACTTGTGAAACACCACTGAAATGTTTCATAAAAGACAACAAACAGTCAGCAGATTACCTGCTCCCATCCTGGCCTAGATTTGATCTATGAATGAATGGCTCTCAATCCCTTAAAAGTGCCCGGAGCTATCCTGTTCTATTATCTCCACCATTGTTTTTCCATCCAGATACCACAGGGATGAGCACAATCAGTGGAGAAAATGAAAATCAAATTGCCTACCAAGAGCTGACCATATGGGGCAGCTGGTTGCTGCTTCCCAGCCCCCTGCCTGGTGTCTCTTCCCTGCCTTAGATGAGAGGATACTGAATGCTAGTCACTCTTCATCACCCCTTCCAAGTCTTTTGTGCTGCAAAGAAGAACATTTCCTCAGGTTTTATATTTTCTGAGAATGTATCCTCATTTCCCTCTGTTTTCCTTGGGCCTCTGAAAGCTGCAGCTCTTTGTTTAGTNCCTAGAAATAAGGAAAGGAGGCCAACACAAAAATGTGTCTCGCTGAGACTTGCCAGATATCCGAGTTGCATGTGGAGAGACAGAGTTTCAGCTCATGTGTCTGGCTTGGACACAGTGTAGACCGTTAAACATCCTGTTGCCTGTCTTGCACTGGGCAGACAGCACAGCTCTTCATGCTGACACCTGGAGGGGCAGGAGGAGCTGCAGTTACTGCCGTGTTGAGCCAAGGTAGATCTAGTGGGGGAGTTTTGTTCTCTGCACCCAGGGATGCATTTTATGTTAGATGTTAAGAATGAAGACACTGGAGGAAGGAGAGTTTTCTGCAATCAAACACCATCACCTATCAGACAGAGAAGTGCAGTGTGGGTTTCCTCCTGCCAGCTTACCCCCTTGATTTCTGCAGGCTTCTGCAACAGTTATGTGTGGTAAGTTCTTACTATTGTTATTATTTACTCGTTGCTTCATAGCAATTCACATCACCCAGTAAAAGCTGGATTTCATTGTACTTGGCACCATGTAAATTGCAGTACTGTGTCCTGCTACCCCAAGGATTTAGTCTAAATAGACAAGACAGGCAAGGGCATGAGAGAGGCATACAGAAAAAACCCTACAACTGCCAAACAAACCCCCGTGCACTGACTTACAGACTGTGTTCTTTGACAGCTCTAGGAAAAAAAAAACAACAACAAAAAACACTTCAAAATGCATGTGTTGCTAAATAAAAACACCCTCCTACCCTAGGCAAATTAACAAAAATTAACAGAAAAAATACTGAGGTGTGTCTGGTACAGAACTTTAACACATTTAGCTGTGCTGCGTTGTTCTCAGTCATTGTTCTGAGTTTATGGAGCACACAAGATTGTGCTATTCTAGGACACCTAGGTTAGCATGTTACAGTGAGCCAAAGGAGGAACTCTGCAACTCTGCGGTTGCTGTAGCTAGGAGTACCTTACTTCTCTTGGTTTGTGTCCTGACTTTCAGTAATCCTGGGGAGCCTGAGGACATATATACATTCATCTGTCTGACAGTTTTGAGAATGCCAATATTCTAAAGGTTAATTTTTAATTTTTTTTGTTTGTTTACATATTTGCTTGGTTTGTAATTTATTTTGTTGAGTAGAAGTATCTTTACATTACTTTCCGTATAAATACTACTGACTGTTGATAGGAGGTTAGGTAACAGCATGTGAAAAAAGAGAAAAAGTAAAGCCACTATTATGTTAATAGTTTGCTGTGACACAGTCATAGGGGTAGTGCAATGACTAGACACCTCTCTGTCTGAAATACCAGGCTCCTGGTTTCTTCTGTGCTCTGATGGGGAAGCCATGGAGAGACGCAAGAGCAGTTCCAGATTCTGCGCTGTGAGTGCTTTCTTTTCCCACCGGCTGGCTACATCCATGCGTGTAAAGCTTTTGATTAGATCTGCTGTTTTGCCTATGGCAATCTTTACTGCAAACATCCTTTGTCTATACATCATTTGAGCATCTATACACGATAAGATTGCCACCTTTTATTACAGTAAAAACAGGAGCTTTCTTCTCAATAAGCTTTCCTCCTTCCTCATCTCTCCAGCCACCCCTAGGGGAAGTGAGAAGGACAGGAAAACTTCAAGAAACCTTTCACCTCTTTGTTCTCTTTGGAAAAATGTGGAAACAGTTTTTGTAAAGACCAAGGTAGACATTCATAAAAGGGGACTTACCTGGGTGGCATAAAACCACCGAGAAACTTTGTAAAGTATGTGCATGTAAATACACACATAGAGATCTCTGTATTGATAAAGTTACATTCTTCTATAAAAGGAAAATGGTGTCTAGGTATTTCTGAACTCACATCCTACTTTCAGTCTTTGTTTTCCTGTAACTTTTAACACCAAGTTCTTGCAGCATTACAATGTACTTCAGCATTAGAAACTTTTTTTTTTTTTTTCACTATGAATAGACCTCTACTGTAACTAGGAAAGTTCCAGTGCATTACTTGAAAATTAATAAAGATGTTAAGGTATGGAAAATATGAAAATTAAAAGGCAGTAGGCATAAATAAAGAAATAAATAACTTAATCACATTTTCCTTTGAATATACAAAATAACTTTACACTGAAGGATCATGTCGCTAAAAATCCAGGTCACACATCTGTTTGTCACTACTTTAAATAGTGTATGCATTCAGTTAGCTTTTACTCTACAATTAAACTTTGGACTGGTGCTGAAACATGTGTGATACACATTCCCAGGAAAAATACCACTGTATGTAGGAACCTGTTAATAGAGCAAACCCACTAATGGGGCTGTGTATTGAGGCAGTCACAGAATCAGGGAGTTTAAAAATGAAAATGATCTTTTAGGCCAGGTAGCGTAGGCCAGGTGCACTTACTGCAATTGCACAATTGTTCACTAGATTTTGCCTTTCAGTGCTTTATCTTCTCAAGTTTCAAATGCTTTGTTTGATGAGTCTTTTTATCCTTCATTTGAAAATTACCTGCTAGACTGAATCAAGTGGTTTCTGAGAAACTTTGTCCAAATTTTGCTTTTCCTTAGCTTCATCTCATAACATTTAGCTGTACTACTGCATGTTAGCATCCTTAAAATTCCTCTCCATTCTCTTTGTTCATCTTTTGTATATTTCTAGACAGTTGTCATTTTGCCCTTGTCACCTAAATTAATAGATCAATCCTCTTCTTTGTCTAATCAGTTTTGTTGATCTTCTCTGAAGTGTTTTCCAGCATTCTGGCATCCTTCTGTAATGGAGGTGTCTAGAAGTGGATGCAGCATTCAGCGGCAGTCTTCCCAGATGCATAGACAATAATTTCCCTCTTCTGACATTATTCTTCTGCATATGCAGCTCAAAATTGCATCAGTCTTTTTAACTGATATATTTCCTTGAGAACTCATATTCAATTTGTTATTCACTGTCATCCATACATATATCTTTCTGTGCAGATGCTTTCCAGGTTTTACTTTCTCATGGACAATCCATGTTTCTGATTATTTCCCCCCGGTGTATTAGTCTACATTTTTCCAAGTTGAATGTCATTTTATTGCCTGCCTACTTATCTAACCTTGTTAGTTTCCACTTATATTATTCCTATCTTCTCTGACATTTGCAAGCGTCCTGGTTTATTGTCATTTGTGAATTTCATTAATGTGCTATTTACCTCCTTTTCTATGTCATTAATTGAGATACTAAATAACAACAGACCAAAAACATACTCCTGCAGCAAGTCAGCTCAATACATCCCATCATTACCTGCTGCTTACAGTGCTTTGACCATCTTATCCATCCAGGTCACAGGACTCAGATTCAAGTCAATCTCTATTAGGTTTCTGTAAGGGGTTTTTTCAGTTTTTAAAGTGTTTTATAGGATTTAGCTCATGACATTTTCTCCTTTTCCTTCATAGCACAGGTGGGACTGATGCTCCTTCTCTGTCTTTCCTTAGATAGCAGTAATGAATTAGACAGTGATATGGGGCTGCTTTTGACTGATTAACCTGGAATGTAAAATTGTCTCTGGAATGTAAAATTGCACTTTAAAGTTGTCATAATTTTCCTTCTCATGTATCCTGATGGGTGAAGCTTTGCTGCTTCTCTCAGGCTCGTGTTTGCAAACATCACTTTTATTTCCCTTATTTACTTTGGTTATCTGTTAAGCATTTAATGGTGATGCATACCTCTTTTCTCTTCAGACTCCATCTAGCTTTGGATATGACAGACTGGCCATGTCTCCATTATGTAGATAAAATAAATTCTGTGAATATATAATTTTTTTATTTTGAGTATTTTTATGGTAAAAATCACATGGTGCAGAGTGTTCTTGAACTGCCTCTAATTTAGTTACTTTCTCTTTACCTCTCCTTCAAGCATCCCATCCTTTCAGCATGACTGCAAGCCCACTGGAGTGGGAAAAGACACATTCACTTTAGTGGACTTGGGGTCTGATCCTGAAGCCCTTTTCTTTCCTGCTGCAGTGTAACATCTGGGGAGAGAAGAGATTTTCACAATTATCTTTGAAGTGATTTCAGGGACTTCTGCATCCTATAGGATCTCCTATGTCAGCCATCTTCCCAGAAGCTGCTTTGTATTTCACTGGAACAGGTGGCCAAAACAAATGTGTGTTTCCAACAAGTGTTTTGGAGCAGCTTTTTGCTGTTATTTAAGGACTGGAGTTAAAATTATGCTATAGTAGGAATGTTCTAAGAGCTGCATGGCTTAGTAATGACATTGTGAATTTAGCACCCAGTGATGGCCTGCAAACAACATTTAAGAGTCAGACAGGTTTTGGCAGCATGGGTTGTGGAGGAGAGGGGAGTGTAAGAGGCAAGAATGAGGAGAAACACTGTGAAAAATATTTTCTCCTCTTGTTTCTTTCCTTGGCTCTACTTCCCTGTCTTCAGACAGGAGATGGAGAAAGTAGCCAGAGAAAATGCCTCCCATAGAAACAAATCACCCTGAAAAACCTCAGCATCTCCTGAGGTTTTTCCTGATTCCTTCCACTGTCATCCCAGGTGTCTCACTGCTGCTGGTTTTCCTTTCTTTTCTGTTCTTAGTCACTCTTTCTCCTCATTTTGCTTTTATTGATGTGGCCTTGCAATGTCCTCATGCCTGAAGAAAACCATCTGTGCAACTGGATTTTTGTGAAGGTAGACTGTGATTCCAGAATTACATTTTGAATCAATGGAGGAGAAAATATGAGCCCCCTTTTAGGGCTACAATATACTTGCTAAAAAAAGGGAATTATCTTTAGAAAGCATATTCTGGGGCTATCTGTGGAGTTAGGTAGTGTATCTTTGAGAAGCTAATTTCTTGGTCTGGAAGAGGCAAGATTCAGTTAGTCCTATTTACTCTGAAGATATTTCATTTTCTGAAATCAATCTCAGTCTCTTTCATTAAAAGAAGAGGAAGATCTGTGATTGACCTTTTACCTGCTAATATTAAAATAGCCATAATGACATCGAACAGTCTTAGTATTGAGAGGAGGAAGCTGTGAAGTCTGCTAACATCTTTATGCTGATGATTTCTGATTTCAGTTCTTGCCTGTGATCCTAGTGTTATATTAAAGAATGTACTTGTCACAGTTTCCCCTTCTGGAAACTAAAATAATCACACTATGTCCCTGTCTCACTAGGACTCTGAGAGACTCAGAACTAGTCAAGTTTTCTGACATGAAGTTATGGAAATAAATAATATTGCCATTATTTTTGTAGAATGCCTTTGGACATTGCATATCTTTCGTAATTCTGTCTGTGGCACCTGATTTAACAGCTGCTGAGTGTCCATTGCTTGTGTTGAGTTCAGCTGGAGCTGAAGAGCTCAGCACTGATCTGATTTGTGCTGAGGCAGTGGAAAAGGCATCCAATTTTTTTTTTTGTTTTTTTGTGCCATGCTGCTCCATAGGTGTACACTGTGCAGTGCAGTCTTTTTTTTTTTCTCTTCCCTCCCCCTCTTTCTTTTTAAAAGCAAATAACTGTAACAGCTGTAAACAAAAACGTGAATTATAGTCCTTTAAAATGTTATTATAAAACATTTTGCTTTTTTCATTAAACTGAAAACCTGTCTTTTGGGTGAGCTGTGGAGTGATGTTAAAGGCTGGTGAGAGGATTGGGTGAGGCAGGAAGGGGCAAAAGTGATAGCTCAATCAGTGAGGGCTAAATCTCCACTAATCTTCATAGCAAGATATAACTCAGGATTTTTCTTCTGTTTCTTTCCAAACGAAGGCCATTGTGTTTCCATCCTTGGCTGTGTCAGCAGTGATAGCCCCTTTTTCCAACATTGATTGTTGACTTCCCCTGACACCATATCACAACCCATTAGTGCTGAAAACTGACAAGCCCAGCTGCAACAGCAAAATGGCAGGTTTAAAAGAAAATATACAAGGGACAGGCACAGAATGCTATTAGTATAAAAAAAAAGCAGTTACTTTTTGGTTTACCTCTGTAAAGGTCAAGAATGGAAACGTTTTTTTCCTGCTAGCAACAACTTGTGTATCTTTTAAGTTAGCCCATTCTCTCTCTCTTCTTTCTTTGTTTTCTTTCTTTCTTTCTTTTTTTCTTTCTTTCTTTCTTTCTTTGTTTCTTTCTTTCTTTTTCTTTCTTTCTTTCTTTCTTTTTCTTTCTTTCTTTCCTCTCTTTCTTTCTTTCCTCTTTCTTTCTTTCTTTCTTTTTCTGTCTTTCTTTCTTTTTCTTTCTTTCTTTCTTTCTTTTTCTTTCTTTCTTTTTCTTTCTTTCTTTCTTTCTTTCTTTTACTTTCTCTCTTTCTTTCTTTCTTTTACTTTCTCTCTTTCTTTCTTTTCTTTCTTTCTCTTTCTTTCTTTTCTTTTTCTTTCTTTTTAAAAATTTTTTTAAATTTATTTTTTATTTTTAATTCAGGCTATAATATGGTTTTACAAAAGTAACTGTTATGAGGTATGGTGAGAAACAATCCTTCCTTTAGTAAGCTTGCAGGGAATATTCTGCCTCCATATGTATGGAGTGTGGTTTTTTGGTAAGACACAGACATTTCAGAGAAATTAATGGCTCCTGGGTTGTAAGGTCCCAACTGTAAGCTTTTGTGTTGTCTGTAGAGTGGGATTTCTTTTAAATATATTTTTAATTTTTTAAAAATGTTTTTTATTTTTCTCTTTATTTTTCTTTCTCTTTCCCTTACATTCTGTGGTGGGTGTCAGCAGTCTGGAAGTTACTGTAATGGTAATGACAAATGTTCCCTCTGATTGTGCATCTAATTCCCCAGGGGAAGAAAGCAACAGACTCCATAGTTCCAATGCTATGTACCAACAGAGATAACAGAGCTTCAGCAAGGGCAGGTAACCTGTCAAAATCTTAGTGTCAGGGACCCCATTTGATATCATTCTGAGGGTCACATACATATTTTGCTCTATTGAAGCTTGAGGGACACTGCAAGTAGAGACTAACAGCTCTCTTGACACCCAAGTTTGTTGCAAATGGTTGCATAGAAATAACATCAACGGGGAACTGTCAAATGAAGTAAAAATGATCTAACATTTATTTGGAACTCTGTACAAAAAATTAAAGTTAACCAACGTAAAGAGTGATTTGAAAAGATGGGGTCACCTAGATTTAGTTTTGCACATTGATAGCTGTGGATACAAAGGTAATTTATTTCAAATTATCTATTCAGACAGTTCAGTCATGGAAAATATAAATGAGTTCTTTCATGAGTTTGTATGTCAGTAGCTGGTAGAACCCTCATTTTGCTAGGCTGTTGCAAAGCAGTATTTTCTGCCCCGAAGTACATGCAGCTGACAACCCACTCATCAAATGAAGAAAATGATGCTCCCATCCCAACTTTATGGGTGAAAAACTGAGTCTTATGGACCAAGTAACTTATCCAAGGTCATACTGTGTACCTTTCCTGAAGAATGAAGGTTCATGCATTTATAGGCAAACAGGTAAATGCAGGTGGACCTTAACTTGTGTGATACTGGTTCCCTCTTCTACTGGGCATCCATATGAACAGCCTCACACACAGTTTGCCAGCAGTTCACATTCTTGAGCAGTCTGTGAGCTGTATTCCACTTTGACAGCTATCTAAAATCTCTATTTTCTGACCTGCACTGTTCTGTGTACTCCTTTTGTGTCTTTTGAGATGACATAGAAGAGTAACAGTGTAGACTAAGTGCTCTACACTGTTTCAGATTGTGATGGTTTGGGAGTTACCTGCCCCATCCCCCCTCCCCCAACTCCTGAATTCACCAGACTAGATTCAGTTGGCTGGAAGTTAAGGAAGCTCTATTTACAACTTAGCACAATTTACAAGCATATATATACACAATATACATGGATATTTACAGCTATATACAGAAATATGCAAGTTAAAAGTAATAACAGAAACACAGTGCCCCTCCCAGAAATCAGAGTGCCCAGAAGGGGCTTCCAACCACCCTCCCACCTCATTTTCCACCCCTGTCTCTTATCCCAGAATCTGCCTTATGTGCAAGGTGAGTTGGAGGGATTGGCAAGGGGGTTAGAAGGGAAATGATTAGTTGGGATACACAGATCCAAGCAGTTAGTATGGCAGAAGCAAGGGAGAAACACAGACTGCCTTATCTATGTTTGTGTCCTTGTTTTTATACATCTCAGCAAACCTATGAGTGAAGTAGACATCACCAGTGTTTTCTTTTCACAGCCTATAATCTATTTTTTCTCATTAAAATATTCCAATTAGCTTCAAACCAGTACACAGATATTTAAAGGAAACTGGATATCATGGAAGTTTTTGCTGGAAGTGTACTGTTTCTTACTTTAATCAGCCCTCTCAGTACTAAAACAGACACTGAATGAGGAAACTAAATACCTTTGTCTATGAGAAGTACCTGAAACTTTGCTGTACATACATATTTTTCCTTAAGAGCATTAAGAAGAGCTTCCACTTTAAAATGGACTCTCTTTATGCTTCAGGAAAAACTTTCAGAATTTTCTTAGGCAGCAGACAGTTTAGGAGTAAGATAAAGCAATATGTGATCATTTGTTTAATCCAATCTCAGTTCTCCCTGTGTGCTGGTTTGAGG
>WBNM01002465.1:28373-48053 GCA_013399055.1 Ramphastos sulfuratus | reverse complement strand
CATGAGGTTGGCTTGGGCCACGAAGATATGTCACAAAGATATGTTTGTGGATGTGTAGATACAGGCTAGTGGAGGCTTCCATGGGTAAATCCCAAGTTCACAGGATAATGAGAAGCCTCTGCTGGGCTGTATTTCCTAGTATCTCTGGTCCAGTGATTGCAAGCATTAGGGAGGATCAGGTTTGTAAGCTTACCCTGAACATGCCCATTTGCCTCTCTTGGAGTACAGGACCATGGGCAACACGGCCTGAGCCAACACAGCAGTTCTTAAATGCTGTCAGGCTGACAGCTGGAAATGCTCTGAGAACAAAACTAGCAAGAACCCTTAGTTTGGAGAATAGGAGGTTCAGGGGAGATGGTGTTGCCCTCTACAATGAAGGTTGTAGCAAAGTGGGGGATGGAAAGTAATGACCTCAAATTGCACCAGGTCAGCTTTAGGCTGGACATTAAGAAAAATATCATCCCCAAAAGGGCTGCAAAGTACTGGAACAGGCTGCCCAGGAAAATGGTGGAGTCTCCATCTCAGCAGATACTTAAAATAATGTAGATGTGTTGCCAAGGGTTTAATGGTGGGCTGGGCAGGGCTGAGTTAATGGTTGGACTCAAATCTCAAAATTCTCTTGCAATCTAAATGAGTCTATGATTCCAAAGAGCTAGAGACACAAATTAGGGCTGAAGGACTCACTGCTGTGTGCATGGGCTGAGCTTTATAAATAGATGTCTTTCAGCTGTGGCTTTTCTGAGGGCTTGTGCTTCCATCTCTGTGTCTGTGAAAGAGCAACATTGCTGAGGAATGGGGAGCTTGCTTGAAGTGTTTTTCTGGCTGCTTCTCTCCTCCTGGGAAACCATGGATGGATTCAAGTACAAAATACCATATTTCACTTTTCTGCTTGATTTGGTTTGTAAAGGATTGGAAGGGAAGAAGTGTTCACAGGGCAGAGAGATTTTCTTCCTTGTTGTCTTTCCTGGAGGTAGAGGTTGGTGTTTTCTCCTGAAGTTAATCTTTGTGAAGTGGGTTTATGGCTTACCCCAAAGATTTTGGTTTGCTGTGGAAGAGATGCCATAGGCTCCTGTTCTGCTGCCCTCTCATGGGACTCTGAGCAGAAAAGCTTCTGTATAGCAAAGCCCCTGTGGTCTGTAGCCAAGGAGGAGTGATGGCTCTGTGTGAAATGCATCAGTTTGGGGCTTTGCTATAAACTGCAGCAGTATCATAGTTTGTGATGTAATTCAATAAGGACAAGTGCAGGCTCCTGCATCTGGGGAGGAATAACAACAGACACCAGTACAGGTTGGGGGCTGCCTGCTGGAAAGCAGCTTTGTGGAGAAAGACCTTGGATTCCTGGTGAACAGCAAGTTCTGTCCACCATGTGCCCTTGTGGCCAAGAGAGCCAATGGCATCCTGGGGTGCATCAAGAAAAGTGTGGCCAGCAGGTCTAGGGAGGTTCTTATTGCCCTCTGCTCTGCCCTGGTGAGACCACACCTAGAATACTGTGTCCAGTTTTGGGCTCCCTAGTTCAAAAGAGANAGAATACTGTGTCCAGTTTTGGGCTCCCTAGTTCAAAAGAGACAGGGACCTGCTGGAGAGAGTCCAGTGGGTAGCCATGAGGATGACTGTGGGACTTGAGCATCTCCCCTGTGTAGAGAGACTGAGAGCCCTGGGGCTGATTAGTCTGGAGAAGAGAAGATTGAGGAGATCTGATCAATGTGTACAAATATCTGAGGGGTGAGTGTCAAGTGGATGGGGCCAATCTCTTTTCAGTGCTCCACAGCATCAAGCCAAGGAGCAGTGGGTACAAACTGGAACATAGAAGGTTTCACCTCAACAGGAGGAGAAACTTCTTTACAGTGAGGGTGACAGCACTGGAACAGACTGCCCAGAGAGGTTGTGGAGTCTCCTTCTCTGGAGACTTTCAAAACCCACCTGAATGTTCCTGTGTGAACTACCCTAGGGGATCCTGCCTTGACAGGGGAGTTGGACTTGATTTCTGGAGGTCCCTTACAACTTCTAAGGTTCTGTGATTGGGTGGTGCAGGAGCAGCTTGTGAGTATCTTGATGCTCCCTTGTTTGACTGCCTGCTAATAAGCACAATACCAAATATGTGGCTGTTTATTCCTGTGCCACCAGGTGCCCCTGCAGCTCATTCAGCAGGCGGTTCCTTGCTGACAGAAAGCTTTGCTTTTGTGATTAGATAAAGCACTGGAATAAGCTCTCTGAGAGTTGATTCCTAAGTATTGTGAAGACAATGTGCAAATGCTGTATGTGTGTACTTGCTGTGCCAGGTGCATGTTGTCTGCTGCTGTGTCACAGAATGACAGAGCAGTGGAAGTGGGAAGGGACCTCTGGAGATTATCTAATCCAAGTCCTCTGCTAAAGCAGGGTCACCCAGAGCTGACTGCACAGGATCACGTCTGGGCAGGTTTGGAATCTCTGGAGAAGGAGACTCCACCACCTCTCTGGGCAGCCTGATCCAGTGTTCTGGCACCCTCACAGGAAAAAAGGCTTTCCTTATGTTTTAGTGAAATCTCCTGCACTCTAGGCTGTGCCCATTGCCCCTTGTCCTATCAATGGGCAGCAATGAAAAGAGCCCCACCTCATCTTCTTGACCTCCATCATTTAGATACTGATNTTTTTCTTAATGCACCCCAGGGTGCCATTTTAGGCCATGAGGGCACTGTGCTAGCTCATTCTTGTACCCTTACAAGAAAGCCCCAAACAACCAAACTAAAAACAACCCAGACAGAAATAGGGCGAGGAAATAGTGGAGAAGCAGAGTGGATGAGAAAGAACTTGCACAAAGCCAAGTACTAGGCTTTTTCAGCATGGCAGGGCTGTGTGCAGCGTTGCATATGGAAGGGGCAGCTAAACATCTCAGTCATCCCAAGAACATCTTCCTAGTGCTCCTCTCCTGACCCTTGTGTTTCTCTGCCCCAGGAGCAACCCAGCCCAGGAATACCTTCAGGCTGGGGCCTCCTAAGGAAGCCCTCTGTAACTGCTTGGGCTTAGCACTGCCACAAGCCCAAAGCTGGCAAGAAAACTGCTGGGAGAGTGGAGACACAGAAGTGTGAGCTACCTGTGTGTTGGACTCAAGTTGGGGCACTTCTGAAGGGTCTGGATCACAAATCTTCTGAGGAGTGGCTGAGAGAACTGGGACTGTTCAACCTGAAGAAAAGGAGCCTGAGGGGAGACAGTCTTGCTTTCTACAACTGCCTGAAAGGAGGTTGTAGTGAGGTGGGGGTAAGTGTCCCAAGTAACAAGCAACAGGATGAGAGGAAACAGGATCAAGCTACACTAAGCAAGGTTTAGGATGGACTTTAGGAAAAACTTCACTAAACGAGTGGTGAAGCATTGGAACAGGCTGCCCAGGGAAGCAGTGGAGTAGTCATCCCTGTAAGTGGTCAGAAATGTGTAGATGTGGCACTTAAGAACATGGACTGGTGGATTGGACAGTATTAGGTTAATGGTTGAAGTCAGTGACCTTGGAGGTCTTTTCCAACCTTAATGATTCTGTGGTTCTATTTACCATCCCTGTGGAGGAGAAAGGAGGGAGCGAGAAAGAGGCTTTCTCATTTGTGTGTCTGGGTGTCTTCAGCAGCTGTGCTCCTTGGATGGAGCTGGTGGTTCTGTGTTCATGGGATGTGTTGATTTCCACTTTCTCAGAGCACAAAGGCTACTCCAACCTTCTGCTGCTGCAGGATGCAAATGGTGGATCCTGCATCCGCCTCCTGTGTGTGTACATCAGGGAACGAGGTGTGCTGTGCAGCGCAGCCCTGCTCTAGGAACGACCTTTTGGTCATCACAGCACTCCCTGTGGAAGTGATACCAGGTGGTAGCAGAGCTGTGCTCACTCCTTAAGGAAATCTGCAAGATGAAAGCTGTGTCTTGAGCAGTTAGTCCTGAAAATAACTGCAGGTCAAGTGCTGCAGAACACACACAGGCTCGTGCTCATTTATCAACAGTTACTTTCCCTTTGAAATGTGGCATGAAAAAAAGCCAAGTTAAGTGGACTTCTCCCCTTCTGGAATGTAAGTTAATTACAGGTACCTGTTTCCAGCTCAAATTGCCTCCTGAGATAAAAGGCCTTTGGGTGGGCTGCTCCTACCATCCTTCATAAAAACAAACCACAGGGTGAAAAAACAAAGTCCATTTTAATTTTTTTTCATATTCTTGGCCACTCACCACTGTGGGGGTTTCTCTTTGAGCCTAACTGGGAATGAAGCCAGACGTGAATCAGTGCATGGGGAAATGCCCTGGAGCCTCCTACCTGCACAAAATGCTTCAAGATCTACTTTGATTCCTTTCTGCAAGACAATCAAAAGCCAGAGCAGGCTTTTCTTTTTTTCTATCTGCTCTATTCTTTCAGGTTTTTCTGTTTGTCCTTCATTGTTACCATCATCTAACCACCCTTAAGTCTGCTGTCATAAAAATAGCAGATGCTGCTGGGACATTGTTATGGTATCTTCCCGGTTGGCAATGGTCTGGGTAGCCTTGGCTACAGAATTGAGCAAGACAAAACTGGCTAAGGAGGAATCTATAAAGAGCTTCTTGGATTTGGTTTCCTGCAGCTTTGCATCAAGGAAAGAGCACTGATCATTTTTCCTGTAATTAAGGGAAATTAGAAGAAGTAAAAAAAAACAACCTTAATCTCAGGGGACAAGATCCCTGACCCAGCAGGAAGATTTTTACATCCCCTCCTTGGCTGACAGAAGCCAGTTCCCCCTGGGATGAATGTTTATGGAACCAGGGAATCTATGTTTTGGCTCGTGGTTTATTTAACCTTCTGAGAGCCAGCTGTGTGTGGAGCTGGCTGCTGCTGCTTGTGCTGCAGTGCTGAGGCAGTGCTTTGCAGATGAGATGAGCTTCATCCCAGAGATCTGATACTTCATGCTCCTCCACACTGCTTCTGTTATATGGAGATGCTGGNCAAGGATATTGATTGGACTTGGTGATCCTGAGGGGCTTTTCCAACCTGAGTGTTTCTGTGATTCTGTAATTCTGGTCAGTGATTTGATGTAAATTTTCAGCTCAGCCTCTTCTCAGTGACAGCACTTTCTGAAGTTAACAGCTTGTTTTCATAGTTTCTAGATTAGAGTTACTGCCAAGGTTGGGGTGCAGAAAGGTTCTTGCTTACACTTGCTCCTGTGCAGACCAAGGTCACTGCTAAATCTTGTGTGCCACGTTGGGAGTGCAGCAAGTAAGAGGTGGCACCTGCAGAGAGGAGTGGACAGGACAGGTGATCCTAAAACTGACCTACCAGTGATTCCACTCAATCTATGTCACATTCAGTACAAAGCTGAGAGGTCACAATGGTCAAGTCTCTGACCATTCTACTTCATTCCCAATCCATGCATTCCTTAATCAAGTTCCAGAATCTAACTCCTGGCAGCACATCCAGTGTGGTCAGTTCTTGCTAATTATGTGAACTGTGCTCCAAATTAGTCTGTAATCAAAGCAAAATTGCCTCTAGGCAGTTCACTGGAGGGAAACAGGTGCTTTGAGTTACTAAGAGTCTATGCTACCCCCTGGGATGTTAAGTTTTGTGTTGCCTCTGCATAAGGCTTATGATAAGGCTGGATTAGATGTACTCTCCAATTTGAATTCATCATCCTTTTTGAGTCAGAAGAATTTCTAGGAGGACTTTGCAGTGCTAGATGTAACTGGAGATTTACCTGCAGGTGCAGTGCTGAGGGACATGGTTTAGTGGTGACCTGGCAGTGCTGGATTCAAGACCTTGGACTCAATGGTCTTCAAGGTCTCTTCCAATCAAAGGGATTCTCTGACATTGAAAATTCCACAGGGCTCCTTAGACAGAGAAAGCTGCTGACTTAGATGGAATTTGGGTGCAAATAGCAAAAAGAAATTACTTATAAAAGTGAAAAATATTCCCACATTTTCTAGACAGTCCTTCTCTGAGGTGGAAAAATCATCTAGCAGAAAAAAGGCTCCCTTGATTTGAAGTGATACGTTTATATTGCTTTTGAAACCGGCAGCCTAACCAGTTAAGGTGAAATGGAGAAACATGTCTCAGAGTTGGGAGGAATGCTCTGTGTTGTCCTCTGAGACTGGCAAGTCCCTGTCTTGACCCTTGAAATGTCCTTGTCTAAGTGTGGACTGATGCCATGAACACTGTGAGGGGAGACAGCAGCAAGGGAGGGTTGAGAGCTACCTCTGGAGGAAGTTCTACCAGTTTCTAAAGCCTTTTGATTGAGCCTGAGGCACATTAAGATGGAGCAGGCAGCCTGGAAGTGGACTCAACAGGGAAAAGATGGATTTGGGAGCAGAACAGCTACAGATGCTTGGCTCGTGGGCAGAGGGAGGGTGTTAGTGGTATAGCAATGCTCTGGAGTGCTGGCAATAGATGTGGAAGGAATGTTTCTGAAGTGCAGTCCAGATGTATGTGTTGGAGAGTTCCAAAAGCTCTAGGGTCTGGAAGTTATGGGGGATGTGAAGATGCTGGGATGTAATCATAGAATCATAGACTTAAGATCTTGACTGCCAAACAGCAGCAGTCTTTTGGCAGCTGAGTGGGAACAATGGCTTAGGGAGGAGAGCAATGAGGCTCTGGTTTCCATTCTGAACCAGTCTGGTTGTCCAGTCCTGCCTTTGTTGCTCACTGACCTTAATAAATTTAGCAAAGGGACAAAGCAGATCACTCTGAGGAGCTGAGCAGACACCGTGAGCCAGATCAGGCTCTGCTCTCAAGGCTTTCATTGCATTTACACTGTCCAGCAGGAATATCTTTCATTGGAAACTTACAACTGGCATAAGCACAGAGCTAGTTCTGGGCTCTCTCTGTACTCTGTGCATACTCAAGGTATTTGACAGGAGGTAGGGCAGTGCCTCAGCAACTGTGAAGAGGGAAGATAACTTTGGTAGAGACTCTGTGATCCTTCAAGCCATGTGTTTTGTTCAGATGGAACTCACAAGTGTTGCTCAACTGGGCATGTAGCAGACAGGTTCTCTTACCATTGGGCTAGTGGGGAAGGTGACACTGAGCACAGATGCTCCTCCAGTTCCTCTGTGGGTTGTGGCTTCACCAGTAAGTGCTGGAGAGATGGAGGAGGGCAAAATGGGTGGGCAAGCACATCTGTGTCCTGTCACCCCACCATATAGTGGGATTGAGAGGGCCTGCCTTGTTCACCTCAAGCACCAGTGTGCTGGTTTGGGGCTCAGATCTCCTTAAGAAGGTCACAGAGTTCTCCAGGAGGACCAGAGAGGTCCAGGAGGTGGACTCTGGAAACTGTGATTTTGTTACTCGATCCTATAATCCTGCTATCACTTTGTAAGTGGGCAGCAAAGCCAAATCTTTGTCTTTTCTCTCCCTTCCTTTGGCTCTCTGGAGGGAGTCCCTACCTGGTGAACAATGGGAAACTAATCTGCCTGTGGCCTTCAAGGCTGCAGTGAACTTCTTCCTGCACAACCAAGGCCTGTTTGGGCCTAATGGGAGATGATGAGGGGAGAGAAAACAAGCACTGGGTTTGTGTGGTTTAGTTTGGTTGGGGGGGGAAGGCTTTGGGGGACTTCTCATGTATCCTGTATCTATACAAGGCATTAAGGATTCATCTACTTCTGCATTTTTCTATACATCTTCAAATACAGTTTTCCTCTCCAATTCAGCAAAACCCTCTTTACTGTACTGCCTTTGGGAGTATTTCTTTCCGTCTGCCCTTTAAAAACTAAGACAGACCAGTGCCTGTGCTATGGTGAGTTGGTTCAGCAGGCAGCTCAAGCAGCAGGAATAGACACCAGCAACGGGACAGGAGTGTGCTGTAGACCTTGGTGGTTGTGTTTTGGCTACCTTGTGCAGCTGAGTTGGATAAATGCTTCACCTGCTTCTGGACAGGCAGAGAAATTGTCTTTCCCTTCCTCTTGTACCCTCAATGTGTCCCTTTTCATGAGCAGTGTTTATCAGGTGAAGATGGGAAAGGGAACAACTTGGTTTAGAATGGATTTTGATGGTTTTAGCAAGCATCAGTATTTCACAGGATCACAGGATGTCATGGGTTGGAAGAGACCAAAGAGATTATCAAGTCCAATCCCCCTTGCCAGAGCAGGACCAAACAATCTAGCTCAGGTCACAGAGGAATGCATCCAGATGGACCTTGAAAGCCTCCAGAGAAGGAGACTCCACAGCCTCTCTGGGGAGCCTGTTCCAGGGCTCTATGACCCTTACAGTAAAGAAGTTCCCCCTTGTGTTGAAGTGGACCCTCCTGTGCTGCAGCTTACATCCCTTGCTCCTTGTCCTATCACAAGGACATAGCTTTTAATATTCTTAGGAGACTCTGAAGACAAGAAAAAAACATTAAGGCCAAGTGTTGCCATTTTTGTTTATATATATATTAAAAAAAAAGCTGGTCATTTAATCATTAAAAAAATTACTTTCTACAAGATAACAAACTGTAATACAGGCTTGCAGTAAAGGTTCTCCTTTTGAAAGCACAAACTACCAACATTAACCACTAAGCTTCAGAACACTTTCACTCTCTAAGAATATACACTGAAACAAACAAACCACCCACCCAGACAAGGAAATCCAAAAGAATCCCAAGCAACACAAGTACAAAACAAATTCACAGAGATTGATTTTTTTGGCTCTTGGTTACAATGGCAAAAACTGCCCTGTCTGGGTATTGTGATGGAGCCAATTCTCACAGACTCACAGAATGGGAAGGGTTTGGAAGAGACCTCTGGGGATCACCTGATCCAGCCCCCTGCTAAAGCAGGGTCATCCTGAGCAGGTTGCCAAAGATCACATCCAGGAAGGTTTTGAATCTCTCCAGAGAAAGAGACTCCACAATCTCTTTGGCTAGCTTGCCCCAGTGCTCTGGCACCCTCAAAGGAAAGAAGCTTTTCCTTGTGGTCAGTTGGAACATCCTGTGTTGTAGCTTATGTCCATTCTGGGCCAGCTGAGGTTGTGCTGGCTCCTGCTGCCCTTCCAGGAACGTTCTGCAGACCCTGGAAGTGACATTATGGCACTGGAGAGTGGTCTTCACTCTGAGATGAGACATTAAGGCTGCAAGATTTCATATGCTGCTGAAGTGATTTTGTTATCCAAGAGAACAAATCCTACTTCAATAAGGCACATGTTTGGATGCAAACTGGGGAAGAGAAAAGTTGGGCTGCCCGGGTGGGTTTGGAATCTCTCCAGACAAGACTCCACATCCTCTGGACAGGCAGCCTGGTCCAGTGCTCTGTTACCCTTACAGGGAAGTTTTCCCATATTACAAATTACAATTTGTATGTTAGTCCTTCTGGAAGGGACACTTTGAGACACTGCCCATCTGCAGCTGCAAGGATGAACCCAACAGATCATGGGATGCTCTCAGGATAACTCCGAGTCCATGACCAATATGGGCTTTGGGCCCAACTCTTATATTTAATTACCAATGCAAATACATTGAAGGTAAACATCCACATTTACACAGTCTGAAATTCCATGTTGTACAGTTATTACCAACAGTGAAATCTGAACCCTGTAGGATATTAAATATACAGGACCAAGGTCAACTGCATCCTGGCCTATATCAGGAACAGTGTGGCCAGCAGGACAATGGAAGCCATTCTGCCCCTGTACTCAGCACTGATTAGGCCACACCTTGAGTACTGTGTCCAGTTCTGGGCCCCTCAATTTAAGAAAGATGTCAAGGTGCTTGAATGTGTCCAGAGAAGGGCACCAAGGCTGGTGAGGGGCCTGGAGCACAGCCCTATGAGGAGAGGCTGAGGGAGCTGGGGTTGTTCAGCCTGGAGAAGAGGAGGCTTAAGGGGGGACCTTATTGCTGTCTACAACTAGCTGAAGGGAGGTTGTAGATATGTGGGGGTTGGTCTCTTCTCCCAGGCATCCAGTGACAGAACAAGAGGACAGTCTCAAGCTGCACCAGGGCACGTTTAGGCTGGATGTTAGGAAGAAGTTCTTCACAGAAAGAGTGATTGGCATTGGAATGGGCTGCCTGAGGAGGTGATGGAGTCACCATCTCTGAAGGTGTTTAAAAGGAGACTGGATGAGGCACTTAGTGCCATGGTTTAGTTAATTAGGTGTAAGGTGATAGGTTGGACTCAAGGATCTCAAAGTTGTTTTCCAACCTGGTGAATTATGTGATTCTGTGACTCTGCCTTCCACCTTCAGAAGGTTCTGTTTCTTCTAAGGCCTAAAAATGCTTCTCTCCTAAATGCCATGTGCCTTGCTTGATGTGTATGCTTGTTGCAACTGTGCAGACCTGCTAATCAGAACAGCTGAATATTGTACAACAGAGGAACACCAAGAGGAGTTAAATGTTAAATGCCATGGAATTAACCTAGAAAAAGTAATTTCTTAGAAGAGAATGGAGTTCTATGAGAACCACTTACGCTTGCTTCGTGGACTGCTACCAGCAGATTTCACAACCAAGCCCACATGCCAAAATGGAGATGGAATGGAACAAGAAGAGTGCAGCATCCAGTTAACAAACAGACTGAGGAAAGAGGCACTATGTACAAAAGGTAGGCGCTGCTCACCCAACGCATCATTTTTAAGGTGCTTAATTGATGGTGGAGGGAAGGTAGCAACATATACATACATAGGCAGTGTATACAAATCTAAAGGGGTAACAGAAACATCATACAGAGCCAGATATATTCCCAGATCCCTGATTTCATTAGAGTCTCTAGCATGGTATTTAAAATAGCTCATTAAAAAAAAGGTAAAATCTAAAAAATAAACCAAAAGCCAAACAACAAACCCCAAAAGATAACATTTGCATAAAAAAACAGCTCCAGTTTGTTTGCTTCTCTGTTTGGCTTCTTGTGGCCTGGGTTCCACCAGCTTTCACAAGGAGGCCAGTTGGACCAGAGAGAGTTTGAAGAGCTGTGCGTGATGAGACAGCTCCGTTACTCGGTCCACCATCTTCTGTAGGGCTGCAGTGCTGGGGTACTGCAAGGCAGCCGTCTTGGTGGCCAGAACAATGCCCTTCAGCAGCTCGCACAGCTGGTTGCTGGAGTTCATCACTTTGTTGCGTATGTCCTGCGTCGCCACCTGCCTGCTGAGCATGTCTCCAATGAACACCAGTTTGTGAGCGCTCAGGATGACAAACTTGCTGTGAGCCACGAAGATCCGGGGGGGCTGGGCTGCGTTGACGCAACCGAAGAAGGCGTCGATGGCGTTCAGGAGGGAGTTGAAGTGAGTCTCGCATTGGTCGGAGTAGAAGAGCAGCAGCTGGCAGTCACGGGAGGCGGCAGTGCTGCTGGCAGGCTGCAGAGCCTGAGCTGGCTTCCACTTGGAGATGTCGTTCTCTACTGGCTTCGTGATTTCTTGCTCCAGACGTTGAAACTGATTGATCTGAAAGGCAAAGGGAAAGGCTCCATTCAAAGGCTGTTCTCCTAGGATGTTATTATCTTGTGCTGGTTTTGCACCACGTAGAGCCTGGGATTTACCCCCTCAAAAGTAAATCAGCAGGCTTGCTCAGAATTTGGGAGTAAAATGAGATGACTGTTTAGAGAAGTAGACCAGATATAAAAGGTAATAAGCATATAGAAATGCTTATGTGCATATAGAACTAGACAACAGCCCAGCTACTCCACTGGACACCACCCTGGACAAAGCCCAGGAAGTGTTACCAGCTAACACAAAATTATCTCTCCCTGCTCCCAGTGTTCTTACCAACAACCTTAACGAAGGTAAGGCAAACAGTCAAGTAAGGCCAGAAGGAGAGGCAGGGAGAAATGGAAGCAAGAGGGCCCAGAACAAGCTGTTCACACTGTACAGCATTTTTAGACCAATGGAATGGGACAAACCTCTCTCATATGTTGTTCAGCCCCTTTGAGAGTCCATCCTGCTGAACTCTCTCTCAAATTCTCTGGAAAACATTTATTTACAATTTACAATTAAGCTCAACAGTTTTTTCACTGACAGGATTTTACTGCCTCTTTTCCCACTATATTTTAGTGATGGATTTGTGTCCTGATGCTGCTCATACTCCCATCGTTTCTTATGTGCTACAATTTCACCTCATGCCTGAGGACACCCCAGCTGTCCTAGGCTGACCTTATTCTAAATAAAAAGAATAAATCTTTTCTAAGAGCTTGTGTTTTTGCAGAGTGAGGGGTAATCAAGTGCTTTGGTTAGCACAAATCCAAATGCATGCAGCTCAGCACTGGGACCAGGCTTGTTCAACATCTTAGTGATATGGAGAGTGGCACTGAGTGCACCCTCAGCAAGTTTGGCAATGCACCAAGCTGTGTGGTGTGGCTGACAACGCTGGAGGGAAGGGATCCATCCAGAGGCACCTTGACGGGCTGGAGAGGTGGGACCAAGCCAGCCTCATGAAGTTCAACAAAACCAAGTGCAAGGTCCTGCACCTGAGTTGGGACAACCCCAAGCACTGATATAGGGTGGGCAGTGACTGGCTTGAGCAGCCCCAAGGAAAGGATGTGTTTAAGGGTTGTTTGGATGTGGTGCTCAGGGATATGGTTTAGGGTGAATCTTTTAGAGTAGGGTTATAGGTTGGACTTGGTGATCCTGAGGGTCTTTTCCAACCTGGATGTTTCTGTGATTCTGGGAGTGCTGGTGGATGAGAAGCTCAGCATGAGCCAGCAGTGTGCACTTGAAGCTCAGAAAGCCAACCAGATCCTGGGCTGCATCAAGAGAAGTGTGGTCAGCAGGTCGAGGGAGGTGATTCTCCCTCTACTCCACTCTGGTGAGACTCCACCTGGAAGTACTGCATCCAGTTCTGGAGCCTCTGTTACAAGAAAGATATGGACGTGCTGGAGCATGTCCAGAGGAGGGCCACAAGGATGATCAGAGGGCTGGAGCTCCTGTCCTATGGAGACAGACTGAGAGAGTTGGGGCTGTTCAGTCTGGAGAGAAGGCTCTAAGGAGACCTTTTTGTGGACTTCAGTATCTGAAGGAGGCCTACAGAAAAGCTGGGGAGGGACTTTTTAGGGTGTCAGGTAGTGATAGGACTAGGGGGGATGGAGCAAAACCAGAAGTGGGTAGATTCAGATTGGACGTTAGGAAGAAGTTCTTCAGCATGAGGGTGGTGAGACACTGGAAAAGGTTGCCCAAGGAGGTGGTGGAAGCCTCATCCCTGGAGGTCTTTAAGACCAGGCTGGATGTGACTCTGAGCAACCTGATCTAGTGTGAGCTGTCCCTGCTCATGGCATGGGGGTTGGAACTGGATGATCCTTGAGGTCCTTTCCAGCTCTGACAATTCTCTGATTCTATGAAAATGATCTAAAATAATTTATCCACATTCTAAACCTCGAAACACCTCCTGAATTTGCAGCCCGTTGCTCATTTGGAGGAGCCCAAAATCACAAGTGGGAGAGACAGATCCAAGTGACAACGACTCCTACATGCTGTCTCAAGAGCTGCTATCTCCGTGGGATTTTGGGATGACAAACCTCTAGTTCTCAGCTCCATGCTGCTTGTTACAATTTTCTGCCACACAATATGGCAATGACATACTGAAGAATTAATGAGGGCGAAGTGACAGCCCTCAAACCCTGCCAGATCTACTTTTAAAAAGTGCTCAAAGTGATGTTAAGCACAGCAAGTTAATGGTCTTGATGTTCACTGAAGAGATGTGCAGGCAGCACATGCATTCAGTGTGGGCCAGTGATGGAGGCACTGGATTGCACTTTCAGGAAAGCCAACTTTTCCACCTAGCTTTGTGACTGACCCACTGTGAGATACTTCAGAAGTCTCTACGTAAACCTTTGGAGGCAGAGACTGTTTTTTCTTGTACTCAGGTGCCAGGCCCACTACAATGGTGTACTGCATTAAAAACAGTAATTTCATAAGCTGAGCTGCTCAGAAACTGTTTTCAAGGGAAAGAGCTTATTCATGCCACAAGAGATGCTAAACAACACCTGAGAGTCATGGCTGGGCTTCCACTCAGTTTTGGAGTAGCAACAAGGAAATGCCTAGGACAGAGGTGCCTGTGCTCCAGCATAGCTGCTCTGCTGGAAATAGATAAGATTTCTTTGGTGTAAGAAATCACTGATGTAGATGTACAGAGCCAGGAAGGTGCTAAATCCTAAAATCCTAGAATGGTTTGGGCTGGAAGGGACCTTAAAAGTCATCTAGTTCCAACCCCCCTGCCATGGCAAGGACACCTTCCACTAGATCAGGTTACTCAAGGCCTCATCCTACCTGGCCTTGAACACCTCCAGGGGAGGAGTATCCACAACCTCCCTGTACAACCTGTGTCTCACCACACTCACTGTAAAGAATTTCTTCCTAATATCCACTTTAAATCTCCCCTCCTCAAGGTTAAATCCATTCCCTCTCATCATTGCAATTCACAAAAATTAAAACTGTTCCCAGTTTGAGAGGAATATTCATCCATGCAGAAGCAGTGCAGTCTGTCATAGAATCACAGAATGGTCTGGGCTGAAAGAGAGCTACAGAAGTCATCTGTCTAACCCCCTCTGCAGTCAGCAGGGGCATCCTCAACTAGATCAGGTTGCCCAAAGCCCTGTTGAGCCTCACTTTGAGTATCTCCAGGATCAGGGCCCCAACCGCCTCCCTGGGCAACCTGTTCCACCACCCTCATAGTAAAGAACTTGTTCCTAACATCCAAGCTAAATCTGCTCTTTAGTTTGAAGCCAGTGCCCCTCATCATTCTGTATGTGAGAATGGTCATGAATTCCATCACATCAAGTACCTACCATTTATAAATTGAGGGCTTCATGGCAACTGCCTGTTTTAAATCTTGGTGCTCATCATGCTCCATTTGGAGCATGACAGTGCATGTCCTTGTCCTTTATCCACCATCCACTTGTCCACCCTCTACTGATGGTGGAGCCTAACTGGCACAAATACCACTTGCAAAGAAACTAACCTGGAGCCACTGTTTAGCCAGGACCTAATACCTTCCACTTTCACCATCTAGCACCTAAGGTTTTCCAACTCTGTCTGGTAGCATCATGCACACCTCCCAGCCATGATGCAAGCACCTGCACACCGTTAAGGGAAGGGTCCCTCCTGCTTTATTTGACCTGTATTCCTTAGGTGCAAGGAATGCTGCACTTCAGTGTGATCATTGCACAGGACTGAACATACCTGATGGTGCTCCAGCTCCATTTTGCTCTGTTTCATGATGTTTTCCTTTTCCAGAAGCTCCTTCTGTTGCCTTTCAAACTCTTCTTTCCCCTGTTTTGCATGACATAAGACATGGTGTTAAATCAAACCTATTCCTGAGCTAAATGACAATTCATATGTCAAACAACAGACTTCTCTGTATTGGCTTTTCCACTGATAGGCATCACAAAGAGTGTTGAGAAGAAAAAGATGGTGTGACAGAGCAAAAGGCTGTTGCTGTGACATACAAGCTCCTATCTGAGAGGAAGTAATAACCCTGCTGAAACTGCACTTAAATGAGTATCAGTGTGACAATCTGATTGCTGCTTTCCTGCAAACAGCTTCTGCAAACCCCACAAGACACCTCTTACTTTGTATCATAGAATCATTTGGGTTGGATGAGTTCTTTAAGATCAGGTCCAACTATCTGACCAGCACTGCCAGGTCACCACCAAACCACGTCCCCCAGCACCGGATCTACACAGCTCCTCAATCTCTTCAGGGATAGGGACTCCACCACTTGCCTGGGCAGCCTGTTTCAGGGCCTGACAACCCTTTTGGGGAAGACAATTTTCCTAATATCCAACCTAAAGCTCCCCTGGGGCAACTTGGCCTTTTGCAGGACAAAGTGTTGGGTTTACCTACCTGCAGGTGAACGTAATCATAGTCATCCATCCAGCTCTTCTCTGAGCTGTCACTGGAGGCATTGTGAGGGGGCTGACCTTTGCTCAGGAGGGGAGGAAGAGGACTGCAGTGGTTCTGTGCTTTCTCTGCATGATGCTGCATATGAGGATTGTCATATACATAGTCAGGAGCGTCGATGATGTTCTCTGGTATGGTTTTGAAACGCGAGGTGCTCGACACCTGTTTGAAGAGCACCTCTGCGTTGACACTGATGGTGGTGGTCAGTTGCTTGGCATCATCTGGGACCGTCCTTGCCACCATGACAAACCGATCCAGGTCATCGCATTTGTTCTGCACTCTGTTGACAGCCAGAACGTTCAAAGACCAGCTGTAGCTGTTCAAGTCGTGACTGGTTTGGGTAAGAATCTGGTGAGAGTCCTCCAGCCTTTGCACCTCTCTCCTCATTTTGTTCAGGAGGCTGAACTCGGGCAGGCAGGAAGCGTTGGCTGCTGCTCCTTTTGCAAACTGCAGGTACTCCAGCAGCGACTGCTCTACTTTATCCACAGCTGTGTGAATTCCATTGATGTGTTTCTCCATGCATGCGTAAGACCTCCAGTCTGCTGTAACGAAGGCCATGAGGTTACTGACAGCTGCCTCCACCATCTGCTGGAGGTGATAAAGCCTCTCTATAGCAGTGTCTGGATCAAGGATTAGTCTTTTGTCCTGTGCAGTTGATGCTGAGAAAGAGTCTTTCGATGCTGTTGAGGATGTGGACATGTTACTCCTTGTGCTTCCTGTGCTGGAGAAGGACAACCTATTTATCCCATCGGTCACATCATGCAAGCCTTTAGTGTCTTGGAGGACTGATGGTGGCACATCATACACACCTTCTCTCCCTTCTGAGATGAGACTTTCACTGAGTCCTGTCTGTTGTCCTGGGAATGAAACTCCCCTTGGGGTATCGTAAACATCTTTTTGAGGTGCAATTTGCTGGCCAAGAAAATGGTTTTGATGGTTCAGAGGGATGTCATAAACACCCTGTTTCTGTGGCACTCCGTCCGGCAACAAATGGCTCTCAGGAGGGAATTTATGAAGTTCTTTCCCAGTTGCTTTAGTGACAGGAGGAGGAATATCATAGACTCCTTCTGGCCTTGCACTGTGCGCCACTGGAGATGAAAAGTCCCGCAAATTGTCCCGCAGGCCTGTGTCATCACGGCGTGCAGATGGAGGTGCAGCATAGACCTGAATCATAGAGAGACCACCATGAAACCTTTGCCTTCAATAGCAAAATATTTTACATCTTCCATATAGGCTCACTGTGGGTTAAGGACTAACTGTCCTACCACGGAGACAAATTCCTCCAGTGGTCTAGACAGACCTCAGGGGGCTGACAGTCCATCCCAGACAGAGGACACAGGACACCGTAATTTGTTATTGGATGTCATATCCTGCATCTCCCTATATAAGGGAGATTGGATTTGTTATTGGATGTCATATCCTGCATCTCCCTACATAAGGGAGATTGGATTTGTTATTGGATGCCATATCCTGCATCTCCCTACATAAGGGAGATTGGATTTGTTATTGGATGCCATATCCTGCATCTCCCTACATAAGGGAGATTGGATTTGTTATTGGATGTCATATCCTGCATCTCCCTACATAAGGGAGATTGGATTTGTTATTGGATGTCATATCCTGCATCTCCCTACATAAGGGAGATTGGATTTGTTATTGGATGCCATATCCTGCATCTCCCTACATAAGGGGCAGACCTTCTGCTCTTAGCTCTCTCCTCTCTCCGCTCTGAGCATATGGCTACTGCTATTGCTTTGGTTTGTGTGGGAGTGAGGCCTGCCTGGCAAGATATTCCTTACTGTGTAGCTGAGGCCTACTCTGGGCCTATCTTGGTGGAGGCAGTGAGGTCTAAGATGGGCGTGTTGGGGCCTAGAGCTGGGCCAAGGCTGATTCTGCGTGTATATATATAACCTTTGTGCCTTCTGTGGTGGTTTTAGTGTTAAGGCTCTAGTTTCATTCCAGATTTTAAATAAAGAATTGTGTTGGCTACAGAAGAACCAGAACAGATAAGTCTGTCTCATTTCATCCATCTGCTGCACTGGTATACAATCTGTGGCACACACTGTTCCTCACTCTCTGCTTCCTGCCTCCTCCTCCTCTTCTTGTCCTCCGCCCTGACTGACTTCTGCTGCACTAACCTTGGCTGAGCAGATTACAGTTGGGGCCTCCTTGGTTTTCTCTCTGGGGGAAGAAGAAGGTGGCAGTTGGTCCCTTCTGGGCTTTGCCCAGAGGGGAATTCTGTGTTATTTCTGAATTGTAAATAATTGTAAATATATGTAAATATATTTTGGTACCTATGCATTGTATTATATGCTTTTAGATTTTAACTTGCTGTAAATACACAGCTTCATTTGCTTCTAAGCCTCCTGAGCTAGTCTGGGGGTAATTTTCAACCCACCACACCTTGATACCTTTGGTACTTCTGTTTGCTTTCATAAATAGTATTTCTATTTAACTCCAAGTTCTGTGTGAGTATTTTTAGTTTTACTCCTTTTGGGGTAAAATACCTTCTGTCCCAGCTCAACCCAGGACAAGGCTATAAAATCCTGGGATGGGAGATCTGCCATTGACTATCACAGAGTCAGATACTTATCAGGAGTTTGACTGAGCACTGGCTTTATTATCTCACTTTTTAACATCATCTCGATGTAAAATCTCCTAAGCAGCAAAACCCAAAAAGGTAGTGTGCTGCCACAGAGATAATGTGGCTCTGACTGTCAGCTCACAGCCCATAATGGTAGCATTTTGATGCAGTGCTTCATAAGTGCAGAGTCCTGCACCCAGGAATCATAGAATCATAGAATGGTTTAGGTTGGAAGGGACCTCAAAGATCACCCAGTTCCAACCTCCTGCACTAGTACAGGTCACTCAAGGCCTCACCCAACCTGGCCTTGAACACTTTTAGGGAGGGAGCAGCCACAACCTCCCTGGGCAACCTGGTCCAGTGTTTCACCACCCTCATTGTAAAGAACTTCCTCCTAACATCTAGTTTAAACCTCCCCTCCGCCAGTTTAAACCCATTACCCCTCATCCTGTCATTACAAGATCTTGTAAATAGAAGGAATAATAATAATAAACTGTACAGGCTGGGAGGTCATCTGCTGGAAATCAGCCCTGTGGAGAAGGACCAGGGAGTCCTGGTGGACAGGAAGCTATCCAAGGGACAGCAATGTGCCCTTGTGGCCAAGAAGGCCAATTGGATCCTGGGGTGCATTAAGTGGAGTGTGGCCAGCAGATCAAGGGAGGTTCTCCTCCCCCTCTACTCTGCCCTGGTGAGACCTCACCTGGAATACTGCGTTCAGTTTTGGGCTCCCCAGGTCAGGAGGGACAGGGATCTACTCAAGAGTCCAACAGAGGGCTATAAAGATGATTAAGGGGCGGGAGCACTGCCCTGTGAGGAGGGGCTGAGGGACCTGGGACTGTTTGTTCTGGTGAAGAGAAGACTTAGAGGGGATCTAATCAATGTTTGTAAATATCTGAGGGCTGGGGGTCAAGAGGGAAGGGACAAACTCTTCTCAGTTGTGCCCTGTGATAGGACAAGGGGCAATGGGTATAAACCACAGCACAGGAAGTTCCACCTCAACGTGAGGAAGAACTTCTTTGCTGTAAGTGTCACAGAGCACTGGAACAGACCTGTCTGGATGCATTCCTGTGTGACGTGCACTAGATTATGGTCCTGCTCTGGCATGGGAGTTGGACTAAATGATCTCCAGAGGTCCCTTCCAACCCCTAACATCCTGTGATCCTGTGAACTTACCAGTTTTTAACTGTTTAAAAAAAAAATAGGGACATCTCTAAAGTACTGAATCTCTTTTTCTTTCAGGAGCTGTCGTTTAAACATGTCTTTGATCAGACATGAAAATACAGGATCTTGTGGAGACAGAGTACTACTTACCCCTTTGGCAGGTGGTATGTCATAGATTCCT
>WBNM01002465.1:0-28275 GCA_013399055.1 Ramphastos sulfuratus | reverse complement strand
TACAAGCAGATATATACACTATATACAGGAATATTTACAGAAATATACAAGGTAAAGGTAATACAGAAACACAACACCCCTCCCAGAAATCAGAGACCCCAGGAGGGGCTCCCAACCACCCTTCCACCTTCTCCCCACCCCTATACCTTACCCCAAGGTTTTGAGGATCGGCCAGAGGAGGAGTTAGAAGAAGAAGTGGTTAGTGAATTAATTTGTCGAAGAGAAGAAGCCAGAAATTGCAGGATAGCCCCAGACACTGTATCCCAGAGCGTGCCCCAAGCCCGACTGACTTATCTAATGTTTATGTTCTTAGTTTTATCTGTTGTCAGCAAGCCTATGAGTGAAGTAGACATCACCATTGTTTCCTTTTCACAGCCTATAATATAATTTTCTCTATTAAAATATTCCAATTACCCTTAAACCAGCACAACCAGTTAGGGTGAATGAGGGAGCAGGATATTCATGTGACCAGGACTGATCACACCTTTACTGACAGCCTGGAAAATAAGCTTGTAGTAGCAGACTTAAACTCTCTAACACTAAGGCTGTCCCTGTCAACAGCATTTATCTGCTTTATCAGGTGCAGTGTGAGCTGTCTTTACTAGCAGCAAGTACAGCTGTCAGATGTCTCAAGTGTCCCACTTGTTGCCATGTCCTACATTAGAGTGGGTTCTGTATGTGGCCTAAGGTCACTGTCTGAATGTTTCTCAACTCAGACTTCCCAGCACTTCCAGCCATTCTATGTCAGGCTGTGTTATGTACTTCTGGGCTTCAGTAGTGCTGTCTAGAGAGCATGTCAGAGAGCCATGGAGATACACAAGGTTGATGAGGTCCTGCAAGCATCAAGCATCAACTCTAGATGTCTGTGGCACTGGGGACTGAATGCTAAGGCTTTTCCCCAGAGCAAAGATGTATTTTGAGGCCAGTGGCATGCTGTAGTCCATACCTGGTGAAAACAACTCCTTGCTTAGTAGCTGTTCACCTGGGTGACAATTTTACCCTTACTGAGCAAATTACTGTCAACTATGCAACAACAAAGCAAGGGGGGAAAAAAAGGGTTCCCAGGCAGCAAGTTTATTCTGTTTAGATAAACTCTTTGATCAAAACACAGAAAACAAATGAGACTTTGGTGTTTGGTGTGCTGCCAGATCTTATTCAACATCAAATACAACCTTGAAATACTTCAGTGCTCTGTGAATAAGCCACAGCATCTAATTAAAACATATTTGCTCTCTGAAAGCAGAGAACTTGCTTTTGCTCATAAACCTCTGGTAGAAATTCATCACCTTTTGTGCCCTGTTAGTGCTGTTGGCAGTTTTATTGGTACCTACCCCTTGGAGCGGGCGAACGGGGGGGATATCGTAGGTATCCTTCTGGTAATTGGAAGGGAATTCGTAAACATAACCTTGTCCTGACCTGACTGGAATTATTACCTGTGAGATGAAAGAGAAAGAGGAAACATTAAGTCTCTGAGGGTCTTGGCACATTCTCTCTGTCACTGCAGAGGGTGTAAACAGTCCAGTGCTGTTAACAGTCACACTGCGTGTGGCAATGTGAATAACCCAAGTCCACATGTGCCTTTGGCAGCTGAAGGCTGCAAAGTGGTTGTCAGTAGTTACATATGCACCATCTTTTCACAGCATCACAGAATTGGCAGGGTTGGAAAAGACCCCAAGGATTATCTAGTTCCACCTTCCCTGCCATGGGCAGGGACACTTCACACTAGATCAGGCTGCTCAGAGCCACATCCAGCCTGCCCTTAAAAATATCCAGGGGTGGGTCTTCCACCACCTCCTTGGGCAACCTGTTCCAGTGTCTCACCACCCTCATGCTGACGAACTTCTTCCTAACATCCAATCTGAATCTGCCCACTTCTAGTTTTGCTCCATTCCCCCTAGCCCTATCACTACCTGACACTCTAAAAAGTCCCTCCCCAGCTTTCCTGTAGGCCCCCTTCAGATATTGGAAGGCCACAGTAAGGTCTCCTCAGCGCCTTCTCTTCTCCACACTGAACAGCCCCAACTCTCTCAGTCTGTCTCCATAGGAGAGGAGCTCCAGCCCTCTGATCACCCTTGTGGCCCTTCTCTGGACACACTCCAGCACATCCACATCTTTCTTGTAACAGGGGCTCCAGAACTGGACACAGTACTCCAGCTGGGGTCTCACAAGAGGAGTGTAGAGGGGGAGAATCACCTCTTGACCTGCTGGCTACACTTCTCTTGATGCAACCTTCAGACCAGTTTTTAGCTAGAACAGAACTAATTCTGGTCAGCATTCTTCTTTTTCTTTTTTTTTCAGCTCAGTCCCTGCTTTCTGAAGCTAAGGGCAAGTTTTCACAGGCAGTGTCTGCTTCCAGCAGTGATAATGCTGATGGTTAGAGTTACTGCAAAGGGTTGGGGTGCAGAAAGGCTCTTGCTTAGGTCACTGCTGAATCTTGTGTGCCAGGCTGAGGTGCACTAAGAGGTGGAACTTGCAGGGAGATGCAGATAGGACAGGTGACCCTAAGGTTACCAATAAGGGATTCCATCCCATCTACATCATATTCAGTACAAAGCTGAGGGATCACACTGGAACAAACTGGAAGAAGCTGATTTACAATCAGACTTTAGGAAGAAATTCTTCCCCATGAGAATGGTGAGGCACTGGAACAACTTGTCCAGAGAAGCTGTGGGGGCTCCAATCCTGGAAGTGTTCAAAGCCAGGCTGGATGGGGCTTTGAGCAACCTGGTCTTGTGGGAGGTGTCCCTGACAGGGGAGCTGGAACTAACTGATGTTTAAGGTCCCTTCCAACCCAAACCATTCTAGGATTCTGTGATTGTTGAACCACTTTTCACGGTTCTTTATGTTTGATGGCAGTTTGCTTTTGAAGCTGCACTTCAGAAGTGCATCCAGTTCTGGAGCCCTCAACAACAGGAAGGACAGTGAGCTGATGGAGCAGGTCCAGAGGAGGGCCACGAAAATGATCAGAGGGTTGGAGCACTTCTGCTATGAGGACAGGCTTAGGGAGCTGGGGTTGTTCAGTCTGGAGAGGAGGAGGCTCTGGGAGGACTTAATAGCAGCCTTCCAGTACCTGAAGGAGGTCCACAGGAAGGATGGAGAGAAGCTGTTTACAAAGGCCTACAGTGACAGGATGAGGGTCAATGGGTTCAAGCTTGAGAACAGCAGATTTAGATTGGATGTTAGGAACAAGTTCTTTACTGTGAGGGTGGTGGAGCACTGTAACAGGTTTTCCAGAGAGGTGGTTGAGGACTCACTGCTGGAGACACTCAAGGTGAGGCTTGACAGGGCCCTGGGTGACCTGGGCTAGTGGGGATGTCCCTGGTGACTGCAGGGGGGCTGGACTAGATGACCTTTGGAGGCCCCTTCTGGCCCGGACCATTCTATGATTCTATGATAAGTGGCTGTGAAAGAAAAGTTCTCCCTGTCTCGCTTCTGGAGCAGGGATAGCATCCCCTTCTGGTACTTAGGAATTCATGTCCTAACAAATGTCACTGAACTTCAGACCTCGTGAGAAGTCTTTTCCCTTTCACCTCTCCTCTTTCGGGAATGCCTGTGGTTGTCCGAGTTTAAACGACCCTGCATTTCTAACCAGCAATTTTCCTTGTTGATGTGCTGAAGGAAACAGATGGTGTTCCCACAGGCTGCCCAGCCCAGCAGGCTCAAAACAGCCTTAACCACTTAATCCATGCAGAGCAACTAACAGGGACCAGGTTTGGCTCTGGTGAAACATGTAATAAGCCTGCTTCAAACAACTTCCAGTACTGCAAAACAAAGACAATTGAGCAGGAAGTTTGTTCTGTTCTTGCTGAAGATTGTGCTCTTCCAAAAGAAACTTCTTGGGTCTTTTCCATGCCAATGGCATGTTCCTAAGCAAGAAAAAGTGCTGAGTGTGCATGTACTCTGCAAAATATCCACTCCTGTGGTTCATTAAATCTCTCTTCTTCAAATATAAGGAACAAAAACCAACATTCTGTGTCTTAAAATTGATGGTAGGCTGCAATAGAGACCATTCCTAACTAAGGCAGCAACAAGACTGTTCCTGTGTGGAATGCTGTAGTTTACATTGTTTAATAAGGATAAAGAACAAATAAACCTACTGAAGCCAACACAATTTCTCTGAATTTATGGCAGCACCTTGGAGGGCAAAATTTGGCCTGTTCCCAGGAACAACAGCTCCTGATATGGGGAGTGATGGGAAATAAGCTTTGCTGATTTTTACAGGTAAAAGAACTAAAGCAGAGCTATGTGGCACCTTGGCAACACCTTTCCCCACCCAAACCACAGGCAGACAGGGGGGCTGAAAAGGGCAGCCTGTTATTTCAGCAGGCCAGCAGGTTGAAGGAGGTTCTCCTCCCCCTCTACTCTGCCCTAGTGAGGCCACATCTGGAGTATTGTGTTCTCTTCAGGACTCACCAGTTCAAGAAAGATAGGGAACTACTGCAGAGAGTCCAGTGGAGGGTACAAAGATGATGAGGGGACTGGAGAATCTCTCTGATGAGGAAGGGCTGAGAGACTCGAGGCTGTTTAGCCTGGAGAAGACAGGTGGGATCTTATCAATGCTTATTAGTAGCTAAAGGACAAGAGCCTGGAGGATGGGGCCACTCTCTTCTCAGTGGTGCCCAGCCACAACACAAGGGACAATGGGCACGAACTGCAACACAGGAATTTCCACCTGAACATGAGGAAAAACTTCTGTCCTATGAGGGTACCAGAGCACTGGAACAGGCTGTCCAGAAAGACTGGGGAGTCTCCTTCTCCAGAGAAGCCTGGACATGATCCTCAGCAACTTGCTTCAGGTGAGCCTGCTTTAGCAGAGGGGTTGGACTAGTTGATCTCCAGAGAGGTCCTTCCCACCCCCACCATGTTGTGGTTCTGTGGTTTTGCAGGATGGCCTCCTAACCCCAAGAACCTACTTACTGCTTTTAAAATAGGCCAGTGCTGTTTGAAGGAGGAAAGGAAGATAAAGTTTACATATTTGTTTTAAATCTGGATGAAGAACTGCATATTTCCTCCCACGGTGCTCGCCTCTCCACTCCAAGGGTGACTCTCTGCAGCTCCTGAGCTCCTGCTATCAAGTGCTGCCAATCTCAGCTGTCAGCCCTGTATCTATTAAAATCATCTGGGAGGAGGCTAAGTGGTGGTGCATAAAATGGGGCAGTTAGAGTGCTTGGATGTGGTGATGATGACTCCAAATGTAAGTAAAAGAGAATGTTGTTGGGTTTTGTTGTTGTTGTTGTTATGAAGTGTTTCTGTAAATTTAATTCAAAACTGTAGTTATTCCAGGAGACCTTATAGTAGTCTTCTAGTATCTGAAGGGGGCCTACAGGAAGGCTGGGGAGGGACTATTGACAAGGTCTTGCAATGATAGGACAAGGGGCAATGGGTTTAAACTGGCAGAGGGGAGATTTAGACTGGATGTTAGGAGGAAGTTCTTTCCAGTGAGGGTGGTGAGGCACTGGCACAGGTTGCCCAGGGAGGTTGTGGCTGCTCCCTCCCTGGAGGTGTTCAAGGCCAGGTTGGATGAGGCCTTGAGTGACCTGTTCTAGTGGGAGGTGTCCCTGCCTATGGCAGGGGGTTGGAACTAGATGATCTTTGAGGGCCCTTCCAAACTTACCATTCTATGATTCTATGAAATGCTGTTCCTGAGCCTCTTAGGCTGATATGTCAGATCTACCTGAGTACTCTGAGGCTTGTAAGGAGAACAAAGCAGCCAAAGTTGGGGAAACTATAACACAGAGAGAATTAGGGGGTAAAAAAAACTATCTCTGCTCTCTTGAACTCCTGCACCTTTGGAAGGCAGTGGCAGGATGAGATTTAGATTGGATGTTGGGCACAAGTTCTGCACCGTGAGAGTGGTGGAACACTGACACAGGTCACCCAGGGAGGTAGTTGGAGCCCCATCCCTGGAACTATTCAGGGTGAGGCTCAACAAGGCTCTGAGCAACCTGATCTAGCATAGCATGTCCCTGTTCACTGCAGGGGAGTTGGACTAGACCAGCCTTGGAGGTCCTTTCCAACCCAACCCATTCTATGACCTTCCTGTCTTGCACAAGCTGCATTAAGATTTCCAGTGACTAATAATTCAATTTCCTGACAGCAGTATCAGTGGTATTGCTGAGTACTGTCTGCTGTAAAAGAAGAGCAAAAATGGTTTTGAGAAGCAGTATCCTTGACTTATTTGCTATATATGGTGACATACAATGTGTTTCCCAGCTGTCAGTGAAGAAAGGTTGAGGTTTCATTCTCACATGTGCTAAGGACACTCACTCTTCTTTCACTGGCTTTCTAAATTGCTGTAGGTCTCGGAAAGGCCAAAACATAACACTTTATTTTAACCTAAATAGTGTATGAACCTCAGGCCACTATAAAACCCTCTAACAGAATTTTTTTCTGCCAAGACTTGGACTGTTGGAGAGCTTTTCATCAAGGCTCACAAGCTGAAAGAGAGGGAAGGAAGCCTACAGAGCTATTTCCTCTAGTGCACCAGGCTGAGCTGGCTGTAGTGCTGTGAGGCCAAGCCCTTCTGCTAGGCAAGATGAAAGCAGCAGCAGTGACTGTGTTTTCTCTCCTGGGCTGAGCCAGTTACCAGCTGAGCTGTGTGGGGGAACCGTGGGATTGATGTGCCTGATGACACTGCCACTTATCTCTGGCTGCTTTTCTCCAGTGGTTTTCTGAGAAGTAAGACTCAAGATGTGTGAAGATAAGGATATGTGACAAACACTACCCTGATGCAGAACTTAGCTGTAGTTCTTGATGTTGTTTCAGCCTTGCAAATAAGCAGGTATTGATAAGAGGAGTGGGCTGCCCAGGGAGGTGGTGGAGTCGCTGTCTCTGGAGGTGTTCAAGAAAAGACTGGATGGGGCACTTAGTGCCATGGTCTAGTTGATTGGATTGGGCTGGGTGATAGATTGGACTGGATGATCTTGGAGGTCTCTTCCAACCTGGCTGATTCTATGATCTGAGGGGTAGGTGTCAAATGGATGGGGCCAATCTCTTTTTAGTGGTCAGCAGCAATAAGCCAAGGAGCAATGGCTACAGACTGGAACATAGAAGGTTTCACCTCAACAGGAGGAGAAACTTCTTTACAGTGAGGGTGACAGAGCACTGGAACAGGCTGCCTAGAGAGGTTGTGGAGTCTCCTTCTCTGGAGACTTTCAAAACCCATCTGGATGCATTCTTGTGCAGACTACCCTAGGGGATCCTGCCTTGGCAGCAGGGTTCACTCCATGATCTCTGGAGGTCCCTTCCAACCTCTAAAGTTCTGTGATTCCTACACTTTCTGTCCATGCATTGTCCAAGACCTATGCCTCCAAAGATCTGCTTTTTGGCCTGGATGTGATCCCAGGCAACCTGCTCTAGGTGAACCTTCTTCAGCAGGGAGGTTGGGTTTGATGACCTCCAGAGGTCCCTTCCAACCCCTCACAGTCTGTGATGCTCTGTTTCTCCTGTAACTGAACATATGCTCAGAGCTAAAGCATGTCCAGATGTCACTGATTCATGGCGTGTTCAAGTGCTGAACTTTGCAGGCTCAGGGAATTTAAACAGAAATTTTGAAATGTGGCTCTGAAGTGCCTGATCAGGAGATGATCAGTCTTAAAAAAATGTCCTCATGGCACTGTAATGCAAATAACAACAAGTAATGAAAATGGGTGTTGCACTTCTCTCCTTCTGAGCTTGTAGAGATGATCGTTGCCCTCTACTCAGCACTGGTGAGGCTGCACTTTGAATGCTGTGTTCAGTTTGGGACTCTCACTACAAGAAAGACATCGAGGTGCTTGAGTGGGTCCAGAAAAAGCTGCTAAAGGGTCTAGAGTGCAAATCTTATGAAGAGTAGCTGAGGAAAATGGAGTCTTTTAGTCTGCAGAAAAGGAGGCTTAGGGAGGTCGTCTTGCTCTCTACAGCTACCTGAAAGGAGGTTGTAGCAAGGTGGGGGGCACTCTTTTCTTCCAAGTAACAAGCAATAGGACAAGAAGACAGCCACAGCTTGGCCCAGGGGTGGTTTAGATTGGACATTAGGAAAAATTTCTGAAAGGGTTGTTGTCAGGCACTGGAACAGGCTGCCCAGGGAAGTGGTGGGGTCCCCATCCCTGGAGGGACATGTGGATGTGGTGCTGAGGGACATGGTTTACCAGCAGACTTGTTAATGCTGTGTTAGTGGTTGGACTTGATCATCTTAAAGGCCTTTTCCAGCCTAAAGGAGTCTATGATTCTGACCAGATTTATGCAAGCTTTGGGCTGTGAGTTGTGAAGACTGTAGAGCAGAAGCTATGAAAAAGATTAAAGATAAAAATTGTGAAATCAAGAGGTGGCATTGAAACAAACCTTGCTGGTGATGTGAGGGTAGCCAACTGCTCTGCAAATAGCCCAGTCCTGACTGGTCAAGTTCTGCTGTGACCCTTAGCCATCAGCCAGCATCCAAAACCAGGCTCATGAGACTACTTTTCAGGTTTGTAGGTTTTCCTAAACCTAAAGTGCAGGCTTGTTGTCTTTCCAAACAATGCTGTTGGGTTTGGGTTGGGTTGTGGGGTTTTTGGGTTTTTTGTTTTGGTTTTTTTTGTTTGTTTTTTGGGTTTTGGGGGGTTTTTTTTGGTTGTTTGGGGTTTTTTGGGAGGGTTCAGGGGGTATTTTTTTTTTTCTATCTATGAGGTTACATAAAGGCCCTAAGCTCCAATGAGTGCAAAACAACAGGGCTGTATGAAGTGTAGAGGAATGGTGCTGACATCCACCAGCTGTAGCCTTGGATGATGGTGCTGCATTCTTCTTGCTGCTGGTCTTCATGAACACAAAGTAAATGCAGATACGAGGCACTGCCTCTCTACAGATCCTACCAAATGAGCTGCACAAGGCACAAAAAAAAAGAAAGCTCAACAGTTTTGTCACTGACAGGATTTTACTGCCTTTTTTTTTTTTTTTTTTCTCTGTATTTTAATGATGGATTCGTGACCTGATGCTGCTCACACTCCCATCATTTCTAGGGCTTTCTGCCAGTTGTGTTATGAGAAATGTTTCTGCTTGCTTCAGTGGAACAGGCTTGGTGCTGGCTGGCCTTGAACTGCAAGGCTGGCTGGGAAAGGGTATTTCCTAGCTTCTGGTGGAGTCATTCTTGCTCAGAAGGTGTGATAAAGAGAGCCAAACCAGTGCTTCTGAGCATCTTCCCAGGTTTTTTTGAAAGGAAGAGAACAAGAGAGATGAGCACAATATAGTTGTTACTATGAAATTATCAGCAATTTTAAGAGGATACTTGTCCAATATTCTTGATAAGAGTTTTACCAGTGCCATCCCCATGACAATTACTCATTTTTAAACACTGACATAACTGTTTCTGCACGTGTTGGCCAACAGGGCTAATGAGCTGATGTGTTACAGTACTGGTGATAGAACAGGCATGCACTCAGAAACAAATGTCTGTGGATGGATCTTAGAAACAAAATCTCAAAATTTTTGTGTGGCAAGTCCTTCTAGTGAAGAGATAATTTATCTGACAAAGCATTCTCTGGAAGCCTCTGATTAAATCTGAGCTGGAAGTGTGTGGTGAGACTCAGTACCTCAACACTTTTGGTATTTTGCCCACAACAGACACTCCAAGCAGCATCTTGCTTTGGCCGTCCCACACTGTCTCATCTTCCTGCTTTGAAAAAGTTTGTCGTGTGAAGAGCCATTTTGCAAATGTGCACCTGTTTTCTGTGCTGGTAATACTCTGAGTGTCTCTTCTGAAAGACAGAAGACTACGTTCACAGTGGGTCTAGAGAAAGAGATGAAGGAAAAGGATGAGCAGACAGGGTGCTGGGACAGGTAGGAAAGCATGGTCTTAACACACAGAATCACACATAGAATCAATCAGGTTGGAAAAGACCCTCGGGTCCAACTTATCACCCAACATTATCTAATCAATTAAACCATGCCACCAAGTGCCTCATCCAGTCTCCTTTTAAACACCTCCAGGGATGGTGACTCCACCACCTCCCCAGGCAGCCCATTCCAATGCCAATCACTCTTTCTGTGAAGAACTTCTTCCTAGCATCCAGCTTAAACCTGCCCTGGTGCAGCTTGAGGCTGTGTCCTCTTGTTCTGTCACTGGATGCCTGGGAGAAGAGCCCAACCCCACCTGGCCACAACCTCCCTTCAGCTAGTTGTAGACAGCAATAAGGTCTGCCCTGAGCCTCCAGGCTGCACACCCCCAGCTCCCTCAGCCTCTCCTCACAGGGCTGTGCTCCAGCCCCCTCACCAGCCTTGGTGCCCTTCTCTGGACATGTTCAAGCACCTCAACATCTTTCTTAAACTGAGGGGCCCAGAACTGAACACAGTACTCAAGGTGTGGCTTAACTGGTGCTGAGTACAGGGGAAGAATGGTCCTGCTGGCCACACTATTCCTGATACAGGCCAGGATGCCATTGGCCTTCTTGGTCACCTGGGCACACTGCTGGCTCATGTTCAGCTGCTGTCAAGCAGTACCCCCAGGTCCCTCTCTGCCTGGCTGCTCTCCATTCACTCTGTCTCCAGCCTATAGCACTGCATGGGACTGTTGTGGCCAAAGTGCAGAACCTAGCACTTGGACTTGTTGAAACTCATGGCATTGGACTGTGCCCATCTGTCCAGCCTGCCCAGGTTCCTCTGCAGAGCCCCTCCTAACTTCTAACAGAGTGACACTTGCTCCCAACTTGGTGTCATCTGCACACTTACTAATGGCGGACTCAATCCCTTCATCCAGATCACCAGTAAAGATGTTAAACAGGATTGGGCCTAGCACTGATCCCTGGGGAACACCAACTGGATGTGGCACCATTCACCATTACTGTTGTGAATTACACAAAATCCTAAAAGCTCACAAACAATAAACCAGTTTGGTTCAGTCCACAAAACTTCTTTTAATGCTCTTGATTCATCTTGTTTCTGTTATTTCTTCCCTCTTATATGGAATTTCTGGATGGAAAGTTGGGGGAGAAGCTTCATTTGGGACTTGCTGAAGTAGGGTATTTCCATGACTTCTTGTTTCCCTTCAAATTATTTTCTTCCTTCCTTCAAGACATTTCTCAGAACAGATCTTTCCATGTCACCAGTTTCAGTTTTGGTGGACTGGCCATTCCCAGGGAGCAAAAATAAAAGTTGAGATGAAACACTGCCAAAGAGTTTGAATTCCACAAGTGTGCTGTGGGAGGTACTCTTGGGCAGGAACAGTGGAAGCACCCCTAAAGCACTGAGGTTGGGAATCATTTTGCTCTGAGAGAAACAGTCAAGGAAAACTTTCCATTGGGAAGAAGCTCAACTGAAGTTGATTTGTAGAGGTTTTCTGGCTCACAAGCTGTAGCCATTCAGAATGGGTTTCTCAAGGCAGCTGTAGAGATGAGTGCTCCTTGAGCTGCTCTTTAGATTAGCACAGCTTGCTCTGGCAAGTCTTTCAAGCAGCTATAAACTCCATCCTAATCTGCCTGCTGCATCCACTTAATTACACCAGACCTGAGTCAGGAAGGATTGTGCATGTAAAGTTGTGATGCTGAGGCCCAATGGGGACAGACAACTAGTGACAGGACAAGAGGGCATGGCCTGAAGCTGTGCCAGGGGAGGTTTAGGTTGGATATTAGGAAGCACTTCCTCACAGAAAGGGTAATTAGACACTGGAATGGACCACCCAGAGAGGTGGTAGAGTCACCATCCCTGGAGGTCTTCAAGAAAAGATTGGATGTGGCACTTGGTGGCATGCTTTAGCTGATGTCCTGGTGTTAGGTTATAGGCTGCACTTGATGATCTCAGAGGTCTTTTCCAGCCTCAATGATTCTGTGATTCTATGTTACTGTCCTTGAAGGACTAGGGATGGATTGTCTCACAGAAGGTTTCTACAGCCAAAGAAGTTAACTACATTAATGTCACTTTGATTCTATTCTAGCAATTTGTTCTGGGGAAAAGCTTAATTTAGATGAATTTTCTTTTAAAATAAACGAGTGGAGTGGAACCTAATGAATTTCAAAGAGTACAAGTGTAGGGTTCTGCACCTAGGGAGAAATAAACCCACACAGTGCTACAGGTCAGGGGATGTCCAGCTGGAAAGCAGCTCTGCAGAGAAGGAATGGGAATCTTGGTGCTTGGGGACATGGTTTAGTGTTGACCCTTCAGTGCTGGGTCAAGGGTTGGACTGGATGATCTTTGAGGTCTCTTCCAACCAGATATATTCTGTGATTCTGTACAGTCAGGTTTAGATATACTCAAGAATATCCATAAGCTTGTATTTTTATTATTATTTTTTATCTAAGGTTTGTTCCTGCACTTGTGCAGGCAGGTTTGTGTGCTCTGGGATCTCTGCTGTTGGATGAGATAGCAGGGCTGGCTTTTCTTCTGATACTAGAGGGGGAAAAGAACCCAACAAAACAACACTACTCTGGTCTGCAAATAGAACTGATTAAAGAGAGCCCTGAGCTCAGGGAGAAGCAGGGAGTGATGCTGAACTCATATGTTTGCTCAGCCTAATAAAATGCAGTCTTTTGCTTAAAACACTTCTCCACAAATCACACCAGTGACCAGCTAACTGCTTACTCTGACTTGTGGAGGAAGGTTTCTTGTGCTGGTAACTGGAATATTTTAATGAGAGAAATTAGATCATTGGTTGTAAAAAGAAAATAATGATGAAGTCTATCATTCATTGGTTTGCTGAGAGGGATAAAAAGCCAAAATGTCAGCAATTCATCCCACTCAGTTCTGAGACACTGGATCTATTTGATTCCTCCTCACCCTGCTCTGCTATCTCTCCACTAATCTCTCCACTAACAGAAAACATAATCTTTGCTGGTTGTTTTGTTTGTCTGTCTGGGAAAGTAGAGGGAGAAAGAGGGGGTAGCTTTGAGCCCCTTCTGGGCAGTTTCCTTTGTCCCTGAGGGAGTTTGGATTTCTGTATTGTTTCTAATTTGTAAATAATTGTAAATATATTGTGTATACATGCTTCTACATTTTGCTGTGCTATAAATAGAGCTTCATCTTACTTCCAAGCCCTCTGAGCTAGTCTGGTAAATCTCAATAGAGTGTGTGGGAAGTTCCTATCCTACCACATTTCTTCACTCAGTGGTTTTGGTGAAGACCAGTGAGGGTAGATCAGCTGCACAGCCTTTTTCTCAGTAAAGTGACTTTTCTCCTGTTAATGTAATGTGGAAAGTTAAAAGTGAAGCTCCTCTGCCTCAAGACAATGTGTGCTGGTTTTACCAGTGAGTTTGCACTTCATTCCAGAGGACTTGGGGCTCTTCAGCCTGAAGAGAAGGCTTTGAGGAGACCTTATAGCAGCCTTCCAGTATCTGAAGGGGGCCTACAGGAAGGCTGGGGAGGGACTATTGATAAGGTCTTGCAATGACAGAACAAGGGGCAATGGTTTAAACTGGAAGAGGGGAGATTTAGACTGGATGTTAGGGGGAAGTTTCTTCTAGTGAGGGTGGTGAGACACTGGAACAGGTTGAGGGGGGTTGTGGCTGCTCCCTCCCTGGAGGTGTTCAAGGCCAGGCTGGATGAGGCCTTGAGTGACCTGTGCTAGTGGGAGGTGTCCCTGCCTATGGCAGGGGGTTGGAACAAGATGATCTTGGAGGTCCTTTCCAAACTTACCATTCTATGGTTCTATGACTTCATCTTGTAGAGCACACTTTGTGAAACTGAGCACTATTCCTGCAGCAGGCAGCAGATTTGCTGTGCATTCAGCACTTCTAACACCGAAGCAGGACTTTGTCAGGAAGGATACAAATCCCCAAAGTAGAATTTGTAATGTGAAAGCAGAAGAGAATCCATAGAAGCACAGAAGTGTAGAATCATAGAAGCATAGTATCATAGAATGGGTTGGGTTGGAAGGGATCTGCAGTGAGCAGGGACACTCTTCATTTGATCAGGCTGCCCAGAGCCCTGTCAAGCCTGACCTTAAGTATCTCCAAGGGGGCCTCAACTACATCCCTGACCCACCTGTCCCAGTGTTCCACTGCCCTCACAATAAAGAACTTGTTCCTAATGTCCAACATGAATCTACTCTTCTGTAATTTAAAACCATCGTCCCCTGTCCTATCACTGCAGGCCTTTGTCCGTCTCCAGCCTCCCTGTAGGCCCCCTTTAGGTACTGCAAGGCCACTGTTAGGTCTCCCCAGTCTTCTTCCCTCCAGGCTGAACAACCCCAGCTCCTCAGCCTGTCCTTGTAGGAGAGGTGTTCCAGCCCCCTGATCATTTTCGTGACCCCTCTCTGGAGCCGCTCCATCAGGTCTCTGTCCTCGGAGCGCCCAGGCGGCACGGAGCGCTATGCCGACTGCCCACCAAGGGCCTGTGCAGTGAGGAGGCAGCTCCCGGAGGGCGCCGCCTCACTGCTGCTGGCGGGAAAGGGGCAAAGGAGACCGCAAAGAACGACCTGGGCAAGCCTGAGAGGTGGCCCCATGTGAAACTCATGCGGTTCTACATAGCCCCGTGCAAGCCCCTGCACGTGGGTCGGTGCAGTCCCTGCTATCACCGCTGTAGGGACTGAGAGCGGCACCAAGGGAGAAGGGGTACTGATGGATGGAAAGCTGGGCATGAGCCAGCAATGCACACCTGCAGCTCAGAAGGGCAATCGTGTCCTCGGCTGCATCTAAAGAAGCAGGGCCAGCAGGCTGAGGGAGGTGATTCTGACCCCTGCTGAACCCTGGTGAGACCTCAACTGGAGTACCGCATCAGTTCTAGAGTCCTCAGCACAAGAAGGACACGGAACTGTTTGAGTGGGTCCAGAGGAGGTCACAAAAGTGATCCGAGGGCTCAAACACCTCTCCTCTAAGGATGGGCTCAGATAATTGGGATTCTTCAGCCTGGAGAAAGCTCCAGGGAGACCTACTGCAGTCTTTCAGTACTTAAAAGAGGCCTATAAGAAAGATGTGGATGATCACTTTAGCAGGGCCTGTTGCAATAGGTCACAGTGGCTCTGGGCAGCCTGATCTAGTTGAGGGTGCCCCTGCTTGCTGCAGAGGGGTTGGACTAGATGACCTTTGGAGGTCCCTTCCAACCCAGACGATTCTATGATTCTAGTGTTGAGTGTGCCATGATGCTTGTGTTGAGGGACTATAAAATGACTGGGCTATTAAAGTAGCAACTGTATCCCAGGAAGCTGTGGTATTTCAGACTTGAAGGTAAACAGCAATGTTATTCTATCTTGGAATGCAAATACATTTTGCCAACAAGCTACAAAATGCTAGATGTGTTCTTTCTGGATGACGATATATGTGCCACAGCTCTTGACTTTGCTTAATATATGTGGGGTTTGTTTCATAATGTGCAAATAGGCAAGAAGTAGTAATAACGTAAAGGCAGGCTTATTACTGGAGCAAACATTCCATGCAGCTGTTTGTTTCCTCCCAGCTAAGACAGTCCTTGTTTAATTGGGAGGAAAACCTTCATAACGTGGCTGACTGGCTCCTGCTGCTGAAGTCTGTGCCAGAACCCTCAGGGTGGTGTCTCTGCTTTCTCATGGACTCAACCAATGTGACTCCAGCATAAATAAAGACCAGGGAATAAGTTCTGTTCCCAGTTTTTTTACCCAAACCTCCTGCTGAAGGAAGGCAGCAAGCTCTTGAAAAAAGGTGGAGACAGCAGGATGGTGAGGTGTGAAACCCTTGATCTGTCAAGGACATGTTTATACTTGGAAATAAGCCAGGGAATTTTTGGTTGAATATGAGTTCCTTCCTTCTTCTGCTTTATCCACTTCTAAAAGGTGGATAAACCTGAGTGTTTCCTGAGCTGCAAAGATCTAGTTCAAACAGAGCAACAAATAAAAAGGCTGATGCATTCCAAGTTGGCATTAATCTCTCTTTGCCTGAGTTAGTCTGTGCTTTGTGAGAACTGTAGTGCAGGGCTGGTAACCCCTGTGGTGCAGCCTCTTCCCTGGTTGAACAGATGTGATGGATCAGCCCTGTACTGTTCTGATTTCCCTTCCTCAAAAGTTCTCCTGAAAGCTACTGAGGCCTGCAGAAAGCTTTCAGAATTTGTCAGAACTTCTTTTCACAAGAAAAAGCTTCCCTTACTTTTTTAGGGGGCAAATTAATCTATAATTCTGTGAAATGAAGAGCAGAGTGGGACCAGCTCCTAAGGGATCTATGCAAGAATGTAGGGCCTGGATCTCTAAACACAACTTGATTGAGGAGCTTCAGAATGCGACAAGATGAAACAGGCCAGTGCAGGCATTAAGGGCACGTGTGTGGGTGCATAGTGGCCTGCATCCATTTTCAGGCTGGCAGAGATAGCACAACAGACCATCTATGGCACAGAATCAAGTTGGAGGCCTGTAGCCAGTCGTGTTCCCCAAGGATCAGTACCAGGTCTAGTTTTGTTCAACGTCTTTATCAATGACCTGGATGAGGGCATTGAGTGTACCCTCAGCAAGTTCACTGATGATCCAAAATTGGGGGGAGTGGCCCCTCAGGTNACTTCTTTACAGTGAGGGTGACAGAGCACTGGAACAGGCTGCCCAGAGAGATTGTGGAGTCTCCTTCTCTGGAGACTTTCAAAACCCACCGGGATGCATTCCTGTGTGAACTACCCTAGGGGGTCCTGCTTTGGCAGGGAGGTTGGACTTGATGATCTTTGAAGGTCCCTTCCAACCTCTGAAGTTTTGTGATTCTGTGATTTAGCAGAAACATTAGACCAGAAAAAAATGTTTAAATTATGGTGGTGACTTTTTTTCACATGCAGCTTTCCCTTGATGAAGCTCATATGTGAAAGTAATGATTAATCACAGATGCAAAAGACTCTGCTTTGACAGCACCTTTCCCAAAGGATGTTCTCAAAGCAGAATGAGCACCCTCATAATTACCCTGCATATTTTGCAGATGAGATTGCTGAAGTGCAAAAACACCACTCAAGACTATGCAGCAGCCTGTGGCAACGATAGAACCCAGGTTTCCTGAGTGTCAGGTTTTGTTTGAAGGTTCTTTCTCTTGGCTGCTTGCAGCAAAAGTGTGAGCTTGGAGGCAGATCACAAAAAGAAGGAATTCTAAAGTGCAGCTTTTGTATCTTTGCACTCCTCAGCCACTCATAGCACTTATGGGTGTAGCTGTTTGGTGACTAATCTTGCAGCATAGCTATAAAAACTTGGGGCTAACCAAGGCTAATTTTAAACCATCCCTCATCCTCTCTGTCATTTGTAGGGTGAGTTTTAGAAGGTGGTATTTTTATTTGATAGAAGGAGCTGATACAGCTCTCTTGTCAACAACTAACTTGGCCAGAATCAACCCATCATTACAATTACCTGCCTCAGGATTCCTTTTTTGACTTGCTTCACCTTTCTGGTAAAGGAGAAGCAGTTACCTCAGCTCATGCCTGCTGATTTACTGTTGCTTGAGGCTAGACAATTCCTGCCTGACAGCAGCTCCTAAGCTGTGCCTGTTAAACTTGTATGGCAGCCAAACCACACGTTTGCACAAAGAGCAAAACGTGTGCAGAAATGGATAGGAGAGAAACTGCTGCTGGTCCTGCTTTAAATGGTTTCTCATGGATACAGCTTTCTCTAGCTACTGCCATGGGAAGGGAGGTTTGTGTGCAGAACGACCTCATAGCACCACCTTCCTGTGTCCTTGAAGCTGCCAAAACGCACAGTTTGCAAAGCAGCTGCTTCTGCTGATGGAAGAGAGCAGAGAGTGGCTCACTTGAGCCATCAGGGCAGGTGTCACAATTCTGAGAAAAGAGCTTTGTCATTTGGAAAGCCAAAGCAAAGATACTCCACAGCAAATCTTCAAGGATGTCACATTTCTTCAATGCTGACTGATTTTACAGATCCCCAGAGGAAGAGGATTTGGAGGAGGACAGGCTGACAAAGGAGACAAATGCTAAAGTGCTTCCCCTTAATTAAGCTTTTCTTTCACTAAGGCATTAGCAGACAGTTGCAGCTGTAACGGTAAAAAGCCATTTTGCCAAGTTAGGAGGATAAAGAATGAAATAGTTCTATCCTAGACTCCTCCCTTACTAATAACCCTACAGTTCTCACCTCTCTACCATGGTTTCAACCCCAATGAGCTATCTTTAGTGTAGAACTGAGCAATTCCAAGTGACTGCCTCTGATCAAAGCAGGACACTGCCCTAAGGTTTGCTATCTGGCAAGCCTGCCACTAGCACACAGTGAAACTGGAAGGTTTTTAGGATACAGAAATTTAAAGCAAGGCTGAAAGTGATGAAAGGAGGTTGTAGCCAGGTGGGGGTTGGTCTCTTCTCCCAGGCACCCAGTGACAGTACAAGAGAAGACAGCCTCAAGCTGCACCAGGGCAGGTTTAGGCTGGATGTTAGGAAGAAGTTCTTCATAGAAACAGTGATTGGCATTGGAATGGGCTGCCCAGGGAAGCGGTGGAGTCACCATCCCTGGAGGTGTTTAAGAGAAGGCTGCATGAGGCAGTGCCATGGTTTAGTTAATTAGAAGGGTTAGGTGATAGGTTGGACTTGATGATCTTAGAGGTCTTTTCCAACCTCATTAATTCTGTGTGATTCTGTGTGATTCTATCCTAAGAAGAATTGGTTAGTACTGAACAGGTTAGTTGCTACTTTACTGAGGGTAAAATGCTTTATAAATGAGTGTTTGCAACATCCTGCAGTTGGTAGCAAGGTTAACTGGTTTTGTGCAGCACAGTGACCTCTCATAGGTTGAAAGGAATTAATTAAGTCAGCCAAATAAATGGTCTTAGTTTTCTAAAGAAGGTGACTTGGATTCAGAAAAATGCATATTCAAGCTTGCTGAGAAACTTCTAGGCAGAAACTTGGAGAAAACAGGGGCTTTAGTGATTTTTACATCTCAACAAGGAGGTTGCCCTTAAGCAGATCAGGGCCTAAAACTGAAGTACACAGCACCTTTCCAAGATACAGTATCTTGGGCTTCCCAACAGATCTGAATGCAGCTCTACAGCATTATCTATCTCCTGTGGCCCAAGCCAGCAGGCTGAGGCATCTCTGCATGGTGCTGGAGCAGGCTGCCTAGAGATGTTATGACAGTCTCCTTCTCTGGAGAGATTTCAACCCCACCTGAATATTGCAATGCTGGGCAACCTGCTCTGGGAGACCCTACATTACCAGGGGGGTAGACTAGATGATCCCCTGAGGTCTCTTCCAACCCCCATCATTCTGTGAGAAATAAACATTAAAGGTTTAGTCTTCTAGTGAATGATGTTTAGAGTGATGGACACTCATAAAAAGAGAGGAATGGGAGATGCTCATCATCCACACATTCCCTGCAAGAGGGAGAAGATGATCAAGAGCTTTAGCAGGGAGACGTTGGACTAGATGATGTCCAGAGGTCACTTCCAACTGCCACCACACTGTGATTCTGTGACACACACTAAAATGTGATCTATTCTGTGTTGTCCCATCAACAGGCTATCTGCCAGGTGTTCACTAACCACCTTGGAGGGTAACTAAGTGCTGCTGTGGATAGGGAAACTATACTGCCCCTGAAAATCATTTCACTGTATCTAGTCCATAGGGAAAGGAGAAAAGGAAAGAAAAGATGTGAGATTTCTTAAGAAAACCCACCTAATTGCTCCAACAAAGTTCCTATCTCTTTGCAACTGCAATTGTCTCGTTTTTATCTTCCTGCACATCCTACTAAGCATAATTGTGGAAAAGCTGAGCAGACCATTCTCTTTATAACTTGACTTGGAATGATTTCACAGATCTTTTTCTCTTGCTCAGAAGGGAAAAAAAAACCCAACACAATTTCTTCTCATAAAGGAAAATGAAATTAGAACAAGGAAATATAAATGTTAGAAGATGCCTGATATGAAAAAGGCTTAGTTGGGAGTGAGGTGGGGGAATAACCTGAAGCAGACTGTCTTGCCCATCTAAATTAGGAGATGGAAATCTAAACCAGCCAGGAACTTCCTGACAAAGACGTCATCTGCTCAGATAACTTGGATACAAATACCGTGCTTCAAGCTCTAAAGGTAAGGAAGATGCTAATAGCTGTTGAATTGCAACGGAGGGACTGTAGGAACTTCCTTCTTGGCTTGGCAACAAAAGGGTCTGGAAGACCAGGAGACTCTCCTTTCTCCTTGAGGTGTCTTCTTTTAACCCTTTATAACCACCAAGGCACTGTGCACCACCAGGTACCTGGCACTGTGTGCCACCAGCGTACCCAGCAGGTACTCTGGGAATGTAAAATGAGGGAGCGCCAGGAGATGGGGAGAGGCTGAGACGGTACAACAGGAGTAAGATGGGATCCACAATGCATCTCCCTGGAGCCTTAGGAGCTCTTGGCTGCTGCAGTCATGGCTGCATCATGGAGCTGTTTCAGATCCCAGTTTTAATCAAGAAAATTAGCTGTAGATAAACATCAAGTGCATCCTTATAAACTTTAGGTTCTGTATTAAAACATCTCTCATTATCATCATCCGCACTCTTCCAAGTATGGCCCTTGTCTCATCAATCATCGCTTCCTCTTTGTAGTTTAGACCCACTGGGACTCCTCCAGCAAGGCAGTACATCATTTTTAATTAAACAAAAAATTATTTGGGCAGATGATGTAATTGCTCATTAATTTGCGTGAGAGTTAATTGCATGGCAGCGGTTCTCTTTTGAGTGTATAATGCAAGACTGCTGCAGGCCAGATGTGCTTCTGCCTCCCTGGGGAGCCAGGAAGGATACAAGATCACAAATTCCCCCTTCACCTTCAGCAGCTGCAGTAGCACAGCTCCAAAAAGCTCTGCTAGGTATCTGAGTTGTGAATTAAGGAAGCTGTTGAGAACTGGACCTTTCTCCCACAGCAGTAAAATTACTCCTATAATACATATCTAAATCCATATCTATATGTCTACATCTCTAACTATAATCTGTAGCTATATATAGATAGATATAGGTATAGCGTCCAATATACATATAGATGTAGATACCTATCTATATAGAATCATAGAATGGTAAGGTTGGAAGGGACCTCAAGGATCATCTAGCTCCAACTCCCTGCCATAGGCAGGGACACCTCCCACTAGTACAGGTCACTCAAGGCCTCTCTACGTCTCTATCTCTACATCTATTTATCTACATCTAGATATCTATATCTGTATCTATATCTACATAACTACATCTATATCTCTATATTTNATGCTTCCTCCCTGGAGGTGTTCAAGGCCAGGTTGGACGAGGCCTTGAGTGAGCTGTACTAGTGGGAGGTGTCCCTGCCTATGGCAGGGGGTTGGAACTAGATGATCCTTGAGGTCCCTTCCAACCTTACCATTCTATGATATTTGTATCTATACATATATATTTATCCTTCCTCTATCTAAGATCCACAGCTATGACTAGACGTTAATCACTTGCCTGGTGGTCAGCATAAGTGACCTGCTTTGGAGCTATGAGATGAAAGCAAACGCACGCACCTTGTTTGTCAGACCTGGGCCGTCAACAGGTCGCTGCATGGAGGGTGGCACCTGGTAGACATCTTGTCCCACCAGACCCTGACCAGTGGGTATTTGGTAAATTCCCTGATTCGCATGGGAAGGTGGCACTTGGTAGACAGGGTCCCGTGCTGAGGCACGTGAGCTTGGCACTTGGTAGATCTTTTGCTGGTTGAAGGACTGAGGCAACAGTGCTGAATTGGATATATCCTGGCCAGGAGGATTGTCCTGCACCACTGGACCTATCAGGAGTTTCACGCGGTTGCCCGGAACGATGCCTTGCCGGCCGTGCAGGGAGCAGAGCCACCACCCTTCCAGACCTTCAGTGTTCTGTTCTATCACTGTCAAAATGTCTCCTTTGCGGAAGGCCAACTCTTCTGCACATTCGGGCACGTTGTCGTACAGGGCTCTTGCCATAAGATTCTGTGGAGAAAGAAGGGCAAGGAAAACAAATGAACACGCCAGCTGCAGTTCTTCCAGACCACTGAGCACTTTTTGTCTGGAGAGAATCACAGAATGGTCTGGGTTGGAAGTGACCTCCAAAGGTGATCTAATCCAGACCCCCCCACCCTGCAGTCAGCAGGGACATCTTCAACTAGATCAGGTTGCCTTGAGTCCTGTCGAGCCTCATCTTGAATAACTTCAGGGATGGGTCCTCAACCACTTTCCTGGGCAACCTGTTCTAGTGTTCCACTACCCTCATAGTAAAGAACTTGTTACTAACATGCAATCTAAACCTGCTTTTCACAGAATCACAGAATTAGCCAGGTTGGATAAAGGTCTCGAGGATCATTGAGTCCAATCTATCACCTAACCCTTCCAATTAACTAAACCATGGCACCAAGCGCCTCATCCAGCCTCCTCTTAAACACCTCCAGGGATGGTGACTCCACCACCTCCCTGCACAGCCCATTCCGATGGATGATTGCTCTGTCTGTGCAGAACTTCTTCCTAACATCCAGCCTAAACCTGCCCTGGTGCAGGTTTTGAAGCCACTGCCCCTCGTCCTGTCACTGCAGGCCTTTGTAATCAGTCTCTCTCCAGCCTTCTTGCAGGCTCCCTTCAGGTACTGGGAGGCTGCTTTTAGATCTCTCCGGAGCCTTCTCTTCTTCAGGCTGAACAAGCCCAGCTCCCTCAGCCTGTCCTCGTAGCAGAGGTGCTCCAACCCCCTGATCATTTTTGTGGCCCTCCTCTGGACTCACTACATCAGGCCCATCTCCTTCCTATATTAATGGCTCCAGATCTGGATGCAGTACTCCAGGTGGTCTCACCAGAGCAAAGTGGCGGAATCACCTCTCTGGATCTGCTGGGAACACATCTTTTGATGCAGCCCAGGATGTGATTTGCCTTCAGTAAGAACTGAATTTGAAAAAGCAGCATGAATGGAAAACAACACAGCACAAGATTCCTCTGTCTCAAGCTGGAGAAAGAAAAGACTTGTGCATAAGCAACACTGCTAATGAGAACTTTTTCAGTAATAACAGGTTGGATAGAAGCACTATCAGGTCTATCCACCTGAACAGCCAGGAAGGTTCTGCTCTTGGCATTGAGATTTGAGATCTTCCTGTGAATGGGGACTTGTACCTTCATCTCTTGACATCAATTTCCCTATAAACACACTCTCTGTACTGCTACAGCTAGCTGATATTCAAAAGAGAACTTGACCAAGACTTTCAGGGACATAACCCTGACCAGTTGTTTCCAGACATGTTTACATTTGCAAGGTCCCAGAAAACTTTCCACTGGAGGTGTGGAGCCCATTAGTGTAAAGGCAGTGTGCTGGCTTTTCTTAGCTCCTCTTTGAAGTCAGGGATCTGTAGACCACCTGGTGAGAAAAACTGTCCTAAACCACAAACTGAGTAAATGTCAGATGTTGTAAACTGCAGTGCTCATGTTGGTGTGTACCTCTGTGCCTTCTCACGCCTCCTGTAAACGTCCTTGGCGGCACAGCGCAGCATAGCACAGGCTTAATTGCTAAAAGGCTTCCTCCCACTGCTGCCTCAAAACCACTGTCACCAAAAATAAACCAACCTAAAAGGACAAGGTCCCTCTGAGTGCCACTCTCTGCAGAATGATCGAGAGAACATTAGGTAAGAAGTAATGTGCCCAGTGACCCCAAGTGGTATCATGCCTTTGCCATGGGATGATTCTCCCCCTCTACTCCACTGCTCTTGTGAGACCCCACATGGACTACTGTGTCCAGTTCTGGAGCCCCTATTACAAGAAAGATCTAGACATGCTGGAACATGTCCAGAGAAGGGCATGAGGATGATCAGAGGGCTGGAGCTCCTCTCCTATGGAGACAGGCTGAGAGAGTTGGGATTGTTCAGTCTGGAGAGGAGAAGACTCCAAGGAGACCTTATTGTGGCCTTCCAGCATCTGAAGGAGGCCTGCAGGAAAGCTGGTGAGTGACTTTTTAGGGTGTCAGGTAGTGATAGGACTAGGGGGAATGGAGCAAAACTAGAAGTGGGTAGATTCAGATTGGATGTGGATGCTAGGAAGAAGTTCTTCACCATGAGAATGGTGAGACGCTGGAACAGGTTGCCCAGGGAGGTGGTGGAAGCCTCATGCCTGGAAGTTTTTAAGGCCAGGCTGGATGTAGCTACCTGATCTAGTGTGAGGTGTCCCTGCCCTTGGCAGGGGGGTTGGAACTGGATGATCCTCTAGCCCTGACAATTCCATGATTCTATGAAAGCTGTACCAACCTGTGGGCCTGTCCTTATGTTAAAGAATATCAAAGGGTAGGTGCCAAATCTTACCACAGAGTGCATCTATCTCTAGCTTGGGAGGAGTCTAAGGGTAGCCAAGGAGTGTTTTTGACCTTTGAAGCTTTCTTATATGTATTTTGCCTGATTGAGAGAGTTGGGGTTGTTCAGCCTAAAGAAAAGAAGGCTCCAGGGAAAGCTTATTGTGAGTTTTCAATACTTAAAGGGGAATTATGAGAAAGATGGAGAGAGACTTTTCCAAAAGGCCTGTTGTGACAGGGCAAGGGGTGATGGTTTTAAACTAAAAAAAGGTAGATTTAGCTAGATCTAAAGAAGACTTCTTTTATACTGAGGGTGGTGAAACACTGGCACAGGTTGCCCAGAGAGGTGGCAGATGTTTCATCCCTGGAAACATTCCTGGTCAGGTTGGATGGGGCTCTGAACAACCTGATCTAGTTGACGATGTTCCTGCTTACAGCAGGGGGGTTGGACTAGATGATCTTTAAAGGGCCCTTCCAATCCAAACCACTCTATGATTGTGCCAAGTGGACCAGCAGCATTAATACAGGCAGCTTCACACAGGTCTACTCCCAAGCATTTGCTTGTTGCTTCGGGCAGGCTTTGCTACATGCCCTGACCTCCACTTTGTTGTGGCTGTACTACCCAGCAGTACCTCTGCTAAGAAGTTTAAAACCAACTCCGAGTTGATGTAAGGTTGTGGTCTGAGAGGTATAGAAGAGTTACTAACAAATGGCATCTCCTCTGATGGACTGAACCAGCTCTGTTCCCTCTTCCTTTGCTGGCCTGTATGGCACATCCAGTTCCAAATAATCAGCCAAGCTTAGGTACTCAATGGAAAAGTAGGCAGGCTGCCTGTATTGACATCCTTGGATCCTTTATGAAAGCCACGAACACTTTATTTCTTGGCTCTCTTGGTATTTCCAAATGGTTGGCAACAACCACTCCATGCCTGCCTGCCTGGTTTTTGGTGAAGGCAGTCAGCAGAGACTGTTAGTTTATAAACTAACTTGAAAAAAGTTAGGGAGTCCTGGATTAGGAGCAACCTAGCTGAAGTATTTGGATGCAATGCAAAAGCCGAAATGGTGCTAATCCACCGTAAGATAGGATATGCAGCTGTCTTGGAGAGTTCTCTTCCCTCTGTTAAAGGGACAGTGTCAAGTACTATGTAGTGTTTTTATCTGTCATATTTATCCTCCTTCTTGGACACAGCAAAACATGATTGGGTTTGGGGTGGTTTTTTATCATCTACTTGTTTATATCTTCCCCCTTCAACACACATTGGTGTTCTCCCATCACCTCTATGCTTCACCAAGGCAGCAGACCTCCATTTGACCTTGCTCAGTTCAACTTTTCCTCAGTGTAGCATACGGCCAGGAGGTTATGTGAAGGGCTTAGTGGTGGATGTGTAAAGGGCAAGCTCAGATGTCACGCAAAAGGTCGACAAAGATGCTTTTCCCAAGGCATCCACTGTTGAAATGGGGTGCATGAGATCAGTTGTCTCTCTTCTGAATGGGGGGATCAGTTTTCAAATGTATGAGAAGCACTGGCTTTGCCTTTCATCAGCATCATTAGTGAGGTCAGTATAAATTAAGCTTTGGCTTGGGAGAGCAGGACTGCCATTTTGAACTCCCATGTAAACAGCAGTGCTGGGGGCCACCATTCTCTCTGATGTCAGTCTACTCAGCTCATCAGTCAACAACACTAAGAAATGTGAACAGAGATAAAGCAGGGAGCAGTGACAAAGCAGAGAGCACTTCTGTCCATGCCTTGGCAGAACTGTAAAACTATTCTCTAGCATGGCCAAAACCAGAGGTGTCTTCTTGAATGCTACATCTATGCTCTTGCCATGCAGACCTGGCTGCTCAGCTGAGGCCAGCAAGCTCAGGAAAGAAAAGCTCCTGCCTAGGCTGAATATTCAAGCTGATCTCTTGTCTTTCTACATTTCTTTCCAGTGTGTCTTTCACAAGAGAAATCTACTGGCATGACTAGCTCAGCCTGTGCAACTATTTAAAGCAGGCTTTTGCAGAGAATGCTGTTTAAAGAAGGAGGAAGATTACACAGGGGCACAAAACAAGCAGGCTAAATCAATGATAAATGCTTATTCTTCTATACTTTGGTGATTAAAGGTGTTTGAAAAGCCTGATTAGTTTTTACAGCAAAGCAATTCTCAGAACAAAGCTGGAATGGTGGTAGAATTAAAGCAGATAAAAATTCCCATGTGAATTTTTTTTCCCAGTTGCTCATTATCTCTGTCCCAGTGACCTTCTCACCACCTGGCATGCAGCACGTTAATACTTTCTGGATGTGCTTCAAGAACTTCTTTGCTGCAAACACAGCTTCAGATTCTCGTTGTCGGTGTTAACTCAGGCACCAGTATGGGAATTACACTAATTAGTTGCCACTTGCTTCACAGCAATTTCCCCAAGGCCTTTTAAATAGCCCAGAGCCATGCCACCAGCATCAGTCACTGACGGAGCAGTGAAGCAGGCAAAATATTTCTCCAAATAAGCACTGGGACCAGAAACACTAAGCCTGTTGTTTATGGCCAGCAATATTAAGCATTGTGCTTGCTAAGGAAACCTTCTGGGTTTTGAGCGTTTCCCTGACTTCATTCTTCCTTCACAGGATTTCTCAATCTGAGCTTCAAGAGCACTGTCAAAGTTGCTTTTATTAGCCAGCAGAGTCACTCCTGAGAAAACGGAAACTNGTGGCCTAACCAGTGCAGAGTACAGGGGGAGAATGACCTCCCTGCTCCTGCTGGCCACACTATTCCTGATGCAGGCCAGGATGCCATTGGCCTTCTTGGCCACCTGGGCACACTGCTGGCTCATGTTTAGGCGGGTGTCAATCAGCACCCCCAGATCCCTTTCTGTTTGGCTGCTCTCCAGCCACTCTGACCCCAGCCTGTAGCTCTGCATGAGGTTGTTGTGGCCAAAGTGCAGCCCCTGGCACTTGGATTTGTTGAAAGCCATCCCCTTGGACTCTGCCCATCTGTCCAGGCGCTTGAGGTCCCACTGCAGAGCCCTTCTGCCCTCCAACCCACCAACATCTGCCCCCAGCTTGGTCTCATCTGCAAACTTTCACCACAGAAGGTCATCAGGAAAGCTTTTGAAAACCACAGAGCTGCTTTAATTGCCGTGGTGATCAAGGTGGTAAACTCTGCTTTTCCACAAAGAAGTCTTGATCAGCCACACCCTTCAACACTTGTGGGTTTGATCTGGATTGATCTGGCAAATTAGAATGACTTTTTGGAAGCTGTGGGCATCATCTCACAACACTCCACCTTCACACACTGGAATGGGCTGCCCAGGGAGGTGGTTGAGTCACCAACCCTAGACAGATTTAAAGGTCATTTGGATTTGATGCTTGGAGATACGGTTTAGGGTGAACCTTGCAGAGTAGGGATATAGGTTGGACTTGGTGATCCTTGGTGGTCTTTTCCAACCTGAGTGTTTCTGTGATTCCCTCTCATTGGTCTCATCAGCTTACAGATGGGAGGGTTACCTGAAATTAATTTGACTTTCTCTCAGAGGCACAAATTTGTCACTCATCTGTCTGTGAAACAGACAACAAATAAGCACTAACATCTGACACAAAAAGGCAAAGGCACAGCAGTGACCTTTTCATGTGACAATGTGCTAAATAAAAACCCAAAAAAACCTTGGCCATTTCCTAATAAAAAAATGGCAAGAGAGAAAGGGCATTTGTTGCCCTTGGTTTGAAGCTGGTTTTCACAACTGGCAAGTTGCACAGAAGTCCTTTTATATTTCTAATACAGTAAGGAAAAGAAAAAGGAGGGCAACAGGTGGGAGCAGGTCCAGAGGAGGCCACCAAAATGATCAGAAGGATGGAATACCTCTGCTATGGTGAAAGACTAGTTGGGGTTGTTCAGCCTGGAGAAGAGGAGGCTCCAGGGAGACATTATTGTGGCTTTTCAGTAATTGAAGGGACCTATAACAATGATAGGGTGATGGTTTTAAATGAAAAGAGAGGAGATCTAGAAGTTTTCCACACTGAGGGTGCTGAAACACTGACACAGGCAGGCAAGAGAGGTTGTAGATGTCCCATCCCTGGAAACAGTCAAGATTTGGAACTACAAAGCTCTGTGATTCTGTAATGGCAGGAGAGAAATCTGATCCTGGTAGGGGGAAAAAATGATTTGTCACAGACATCAGATTACAGAATCACAATGTTTCTGCTAAATCACAGAA
>WBNM01002464.1:0-27905 GCA_013399055.1 Ramphastos sulfuratus | reverse complement strand
GAATCTCCCTCCTCATGATAGGTGCCCTTTATGTACTTGTACATGGTTATGAGGTCTCCCCTAAGCCTTCTCAGGGCGGAACAAACCCAGTTCTTTCAGCCTTCCTTCATATGATAGGCCTTTCAGTTCTTTCATCATTCTTGTGGCCCTTCTCTGGACCCTTTCCAGCCTGTCCACATCCTTCTTGTATAGTGGGACCAAAACTGTAGACAGTACTCAAGGTGTGGCCTGAGCAGCACTGAGCAGAGTGGGAGAATGACATCTTTACCCCTGTTTGTGATACCCTTATTAATGCAACTCACCATCCTGTTGGCTTTTTTTGCCACTGCAGCACACTGTTCACTCATGCTGAGCCTTTTGTCCACCAAGACCCCCAGGTCCCTCTCCGCAGTGCTGCTCTCAAGCCAGTTGGCTCCCAGTGTGAGCTGCCTTCCTCGGTTATGTGTTCCTAGGTGCAAGACCCTATTCTTGGGCTCATTAAACATCATACAGTTCCTTCTTGCTCACTCAACCAGCCCATCAAGATCTTCCTGGAGGGTGGTTCTCACTCCTGGGGTGTCAACTTCCCCACTTACTTTTGTGTCATCAGCAAATGTCATCAGGGTGCTCTTAATTCCAATAACTAAATCACTAATGAAGACATTAAACTGCATTGGGCCTAACATTGATCCTTGGGGGACCCTGCTAGTGACAGGTTGCCAGTGTGAGAAAGAGCTGTTTATTACCAGCCTCTGGGTACAGCCTTGTCAGCCAGCTCCCCACCCACTGCACTGACCACTTATCTAGGTCATAGTGTGTCAGTTTCTCAAGGAGGAGGCTGTGGACACTGTCAAAAGCCTTGGAGAGATTCAGTTAGAAAATGTCCATCACTAACCCCTTATCAACTGAGCATGTCTCCTCGTCATAGAAGGCAATCAGGTTTGTCAAGCACAACTTACCTGTGGTGTATCCATGTTGGCTTTTCCCCATCACCTTTTTCTGTTTACTTGTAATAGTCCCCAGGAGAATATGCTCCATAACTTTCCTAGGGATTGAAGTTAGGCTAATGGGTCTATAATTACCTGAATCCTCCTTGGAACCTGTTTTGTAGATGGGGGTGACATTAGCTTTCTTCAGGTCTTCAGGCACATCTCCCAACCTCCACAACTTCTCTTACAGGATGGAGAGAAGCCTCTCAATGACATCGGCCAGTCCTTTAACGTTCTTGGGTGGATGGCATCTGAGCCCATCCATTTGTACGGGTCAAGCTCTTGTAATAGTTGACACACCAACTCTTCATTCACTGATGGCAGGTCTATGTCCCTATCAGTCTGGATTTTTGTTCCTGTAACCTGGGGCCCAAGAGTGCTGGAAATGACAGAAATGGAGAAGGGTGCTGAGAACCTCTGCCTTTTCAGTGCTCTTGGTGACTGTTTCACGTCTCCTCTTTAATAGTGGACCAATACTCTCCTTCTGTTTCGTTGAAAGCAAACCCACAAAATTAATTAGAAAAAATCAGTGGGGTTTTAATGGCAACCTATTAGGAGATTCTTTAATTACATATACTTGTTTTCTGAAAATTTGTAAGGAGGTAGGACACAGAGGAGGGAGATCCCTCGATTTTGAAAAGGATTAGGTGAGAAAGGCACACGTGGGCACAGGGAGAACTACAAGGAGATTGAGGTGATGGAGCAGGGCCCAGAGAAGGGCAACAAAACTCCTGTCTGGAGAACACGTCTTGTGAGGAGTGGCTGAGGAGGACTGAGGACTTTTCACTCTACAAGTCCCTGAAAAGGGGTTACAGCAAGGTGGGGAGTGATCTCTTCTCTGTATTAACANTAAATAGAGCTTCAGTCCTTAACTCCCAAACCATTGCACAAGTGATAGGATTAAACAGCCTTTGACTGCACCAGGGGAAGTTTATATTGGATATTAGGAAGAACTTATTTACTGAAAGATTGGTCAAGCATTTGAACAGGCTCCACAGGGAGGTACTGAAGTTGCCATGCCTGAAAGCGTTCAAAACACATGTAGACGTATCGCTTGGCAGCATGGCTTAATGGACACAGTGGTATTGGGTTGACAATTGGATGTGATGATTTTATAAGTCTTTTTCAACCTTCATAATTCTGTGAGTTATGCCATTACTCTCAAGACGCGTGGCGATTATTAATTGTTACTTAAATAGTGGAAAGACGAAAAGAAGGTGGTGCCTTGAGCTCAGTTCCAAGGTTTCTCACGCCTGCCAAGGCTGTCGGCTTGCAGCGCCTCCCAGCAGGGCTTTCCAAAGCCATCACGGCTGCAGACATCGAAGAGAGGCCCTCAAGTGGATCTCGGCCCCGTCGCCGTTCCGAGGTGGCTCCTGCCTGTCCCCTGCCGGCGGACCGCGGCCAGGCCAGCGGAGGACGGAGAAAGCCGAATCCAGCGTGCCACCGCCCGGCGACAACGCGGCCCACACCGTCTCCGTGGCAACAGCCTTCCCACGGCGCCCCCGGCAGCCGCGCCAGGAGGAGGCCCACCGCCATGTCGGGAGTGGCTGCCGCTGCCCCGCCATGTTGGGAGTGGCAGTGAGCCGCCCAGTTGCGTTGGGCCTGGCAGCCATGTCGGCAGCACTTGGTGGCCGGGGCGGCGGTATGGTAGGGGTGCTACCGGGCCTCTACGTTGGCGGTGCGGAGTCGTGCTTGTCCCCGGAATCGCTGGCGGCGGCGGGGGTGGTGGCGGTGCTGACGGTAGACGCAGAGGAGGCGCCGGTGGCGCCAGGGGTGCGGGCAATGCATGTTCGGGCGCTGGACGAGCCCGGCGCCGACCTGCTGAGCCACCTGGATGACTGCGCCGCCTTCATCGGCGCGGCGCGGGCGGGCGGCGGTGCCGCACTAGTGCGCTGGTGAGGGCCTGGGCGGCGAGGGCGTGAGGGGTCGCTAGCCACGGGCCGCTTTCCTCACGGCTCGCCTGGCCTGTCCTTGTCTTGCAGCCAGGCTGGGGTGAGCCGCAGCGTGGCCGTGGTGACCGCCTACCTCATGAAGACAGAGGGACTCGGCTGGGAGCAGGCCTACGCCGTCGTCAGAACTGCCAAACCCGACGCTGAGTGAGTGTCTGATCCCTACCCCTTGTCTCCCGCTTCCCTCCCGCCCCGCGCCCCCTCATCCCACACTCCTCTCGCCCCTGCCGCAGGGTGAACCTGGGTTTCCAGGAGCAGCTGAAACTCTACGAGGCCATGGGGTGCGCCGTGGACAGCAGCAGCGCTCTCTACAAGCGGTACCGGCTGCAGATGCTGACGGAGAGGTACCCCGGTGAGTGGCGGGGCCGAGCTGGGCTCTGGGAGCGTCAGCCTTGAGCCGAGGTGGGTACTCGGAGTGGGGCAGTCTCCCAAGGAGGCTGGGCCCAGGTGGGAGCAGTCTCTCCTGAAATGAACACAGAAGGCCATGTCAGAGGTGGTTGACTTCGAGCAGCTGAGCCTGGAGTTGGCGAGGCAAACATTTACATCGTACTGGCCTCAAAGAATTCCAGTTCGTCAGAGGGAGTAAAAATGTGTCTTTGAGAGATACCCAGGAAATAAAATCTGTACAGAATTGTTCTCTTTACCAAAATCCAGAAATGATAAAGGTGAATTAGTTATGTTTCCTGGGTTTTATGTACCTGGCTAAGCAAACTTGAACATCCCCTAAAAAGAAGTAAATTAAAAAAAAAAAAAAAAAGTGAAAACTGAGATAAAGTAGAAATCAAGGTATGAAGTGAACTTTCATACTTTAACTTGCAAGGGTGACTGTAGCAGATAAATGTACATATGTGTAACTTAAAATAATAATCTGCAGCTTTGCAAGATCTCAGGGTTGCATTTTCAGCAGAAGTGTTGTAGTCCTTCATGCATCATTCTCCTTAGCACTACCCATTTGTAATCTGACTTTCTGTATTAGCACACTATGAGATTGCACTATAAGATTGGCAGAAGTATTCTAACTCCTCCTCAGCCTTTACTTACTGTTCAAGTAAGAACATAAAGCAAAATGCAACTATTTTACCATTGTTAAGGTCAGAGTCTAGATCTCAGTTCCTTGCATTAAATGAATCCTGATCTTAGGTGTGGTGGGATAGAGCTCTTTAAGGTTTAGCTTATTTAATGGAATTAGTGAGTGGACAATCAAGTGCAAAGAGGATGGCTTCTGTGTGCCATGATTGGGGCAGTGGTGTTGTGTCCCACAGAAATGCTGCATGACTGCCTGATCTGGTTCAGAACTTCATCTTAAACCCTCTGCAGAACTTCAAGACTTGCCCCGAGAAGTCTTTGCTGATGATCCAACCAATATATGTCAAACTCCAAACACAGAGGTTCTCTACAGATGCAGGAAATGCAGGTATTTAGCCTTCTATGCTTCTCCATAAAAAGTAATTTTGAAATTGCCTCCAGAGAATATACCGTTTGGAAATTAATGGCCCTGTCGTCATAGTGAGGACAGGGATGAGCTCTTGCTTAAGTTGCCATACCATGTGTGCTACAAAAAATGAAGACTAAAGTCTCTTTTGAAATACAGAACTTCTTGTTCCTTGGAGTTGTGCAGCACTCGTGCAGTCTAAGCTGCCACTTTCTGCAGGCATTTGGCTCTGAAATTGCTCGCTGACCTAGTACTCAGCACTGAAGAGGCTACACCTTGAGTATTGGGTTCAGTTTTGGGGCTCTCACTGCAAGAAGGTCATTAAGGTGGTGGAGCAGGTTCAGAGAAGGGCAACAAAACTGATAAAGGGTCTGGAAAACAGGTCTTGTGAGGAATGTTTGAGGGAACTGGGTTTGTTTAGCCTGGGGAAAAGAAAGCTGAGGGGAGACCTTGCTCTCTACATCTGTCTGAGAGGAGGTTGAAGCCGGGTGGGGTTAGTCTCTTCTATCCATTAACAAATAATAGAATGAAAAGAATAGGCCTCTAAGTTGCACCAGGGGAGATTTAGGTTGGATACTAGAAGAAACCTCGTCACTAAAAAGGTTCTCAAATACTGGAAAAGGCTTCTCAGGAAGGTGGTTGAATCCCCATCACTGGAGGTGTTTCAGAGAGACAGAGATGTGGTGCTGAGGGACATGGATTAGCACCAGACTTGGTAGAGTTAAAGAATGTTTGGACTTAATTGATCTTCAAGGTCTTTTCCAACAAAAAAGGTTCTAAACTGTAACTGCTAGTTTGCTGTTGCTGGTCTATTTCTCCAGAAGAAAATTCTGGTAGATTTTGGTATTTGCTGTATTTTGACTACCTTTTATGAATTGCTTAAAGTGAAATTGAATCATCCTGCAGTTTCCTAGATGCAGGTTTTCTCAAGCATATAAGCATGAAGTTTTAGCAGGCAGGAACTGCTTAAAAGTAGATTTTTATAAAAGACATCATGCAACCATGGGGCAGAGCTACAAACCACACAGATCACTGGGTTTATTAAGAAGCAACCATGAATGGAGGTCAGCGCCTACTGACAAAGACTAAATAAACAAAATGCAGGATTTGTAACCCTGGTTAATTTCAAGGGATCCATTTTCCCATTCTTTGTCGGTGTGTAGGATTCCCCAAGGAAAAAATTAACTATTTTACTTCTCTTTTTCCTCACTTGTTGTGGAGGACAGGCGCGCTCTGTTCCGTAGCTCCAGCATTCTGTCCCACACAGAAGGAAGGGGCCCGACAGCCTTTGCCCACAAGAGGATAACAGACTCTGCTCAGCTTTTTGGGGATGGCCGTGAAAAGTGCACCTCTTACTTCACCGAGCCTGTGCAGTGGATGGAGCCAGCATTGCTCGGAGTAATGGAAGGACAGGTGAAGGGGAACGTCTGCTTCATTTTTTTGGCTATTTTTTGTGTGGTTGGTTGATTTGGTTTGTTTTTTTTTCCCACAGGCAGAGTGCACTTTCTGTTTCCTCTTGCAAAACCCCCAAACAAGGACCTAGGACTCCCAACCTTCCTGGAGTGAATTTTTCAGCTTAGGAACATATTCTTAAATATAAAATACCCTTTTGTAAGGAAATTAGCTGGTCGTCTTGTTGGACTGAGAATGCTAGCCTGGGTGTTGAATGGGGTTTATGTGCCCTGTCCAGGGACAGGACTGTGGGACTAAAAGTTTGTTTGTTGGATTTACAGTACCTGCTGTGGTCTCATGCCAGCTGAATCTTTCTACAGACTGGCACTAGAACCACACTGGCTCGGAGCAGCTGGATTTCCACTCCCTCCTATCTGCCAGTATAGCTGCCTGCAAGACTCTAGGCCTAAACATCCATGCCAGTTCAGCTTTTCTTGCCTGTTTTTCTTCTGTGAAGCATTACAAGAGAAAGAACTAGTTTGGCACAGGTTGCTACTGTTCAGCGTGTCACAGAAATAGGTTTTAAATAGAACTACACCTGCACGAGCCTTCAATGGAGTCATGTTTTTTCTTGCAGCTTTTGTGTCCCAAGTGCACATCGAAGCTGGGCTCCTTCAGCTGGCGGGGTGATCAGTGCTCCTGTGGTCGCTGGGTGACACCTGCCTTCCAGATTCACAAAAGTAGAGTGGATGAAGTGAGAACACTGCCAGGTGGTAACTTCCAAACTGCCAAAACCTGAACTTGTCACTGCCCACAAAGGGTTTCTTAACATCCACAGAAAACTGCTAGCAAGCCTGCAGTTGCCAGGAGTGAGCTTGTGACTTATACCACTTCACTGTGTGGTGGAATTACTCAAACATCTGCTTGCTGTATGTCTAATACTTATAAAACACCAAAACATTCCCTTTCACAGGAATGTTAGACAGTGGTCAAACAACATACAAAAATGCCTGAACGTGATGATTTTAGTGTGTTGTCATTACTATTATTTACAGCTCTCAGCTCCCCCTTTAAAAAGAATGCCAACATGTTACTTTCCGGCTGTGACAGCACTGCTGCTTATCTTCAGATGCTGGAGTTCTCATAGATTCATTTGAAACAGCACAGCTGAGATTTCAGGAGGTGTATTCCCACAACATGAGGTACACAGCAGGGAAGTATTTTGAAGCTTAGCGAAGTGCTAGAAAACAGTAGGAGTACTCATGCAGTGATGGTAATTGTAATACTATCTACCCCCAGAATATTTACTGCATCATAACTCTTTCATGTAAAGGTACACAAGCTGTACCAGAATGGGAGAACTGAACCATCTCTGCTAAATTACTGCCTCCAGGTTTAATGAAGCATCTGAAGTGATGAAGTAGGTGTTTAAGCAAGCTTGATCGTTGCTGGTGGTGGGCTATGTGCACTACTGTGGCATAAGGCTGGTTTGATGTAATAAGACAGATAAGACCTATTTTAAATCAAGTTTATTTTTCATTCGTTTCAACAATTTTTAATTTTTTTTTTCTTTTTTACACAATTTTCAGCAACATACATTATGAAATATATAAGATCAAGTAGGTGGTGGTGTTCTGCCCATCTTTTAGTTCCTCCCACAGCTGCGGAGGGAAGACTTGCAAGACACAGTGAACATCAGAATTTCAACACTGAAAACGGACACAAAACAAAAAAAGACAAATATATGAAACTTTTTGAACTGGTCACACTTCAGGGCCAGGTACAGCACAATAAATATTAGAACTGCATTATCTTAGACATCTGTAAAGTTTATAACATCCTCTATTTAAAGAGATAAGAACATCTGGTTTCTAGCATGAAATGCTACATAGTACAGTGGTGAAGGATGCGAACAGTGAGGGAATCCAGCAAGGGCTTGGATGATGACTACTCATTCATACATGCTCATTGGTAAAACAAGCAGCATACACCGAGTTTAGTGAGCTGTAAACTACTCACTACCAGAATATCAGCTGGCAGAGTAGTTTCTTTTGGGAGAACCAAAAACAGTCAATCCCTTGAAGTTTATCCCTGACAAACAGCAAGTTGATTACCATAATGGAAGTGGCAGCATTTGGTCCCTAGCCCAAGATCCCATTGCATCACTTATGTTCAAAGCTGGCGGCTGGCAGAAATAATTCAGTGAACAATTAATGTATAGCCACTTCACCGCACTGTCACCAACAAGGGTTACTGTTCCCTGGCTGTAACAAAGCAGCAGATGCCAGCTGGAACCTAGAACCACTGGTGCCACCTGACACAAACGAGAGGGAAACACTAGAGAGGATGCCGCAGCATTTTTTTTGGTGCAGCAATGGTATGAGTGCTGAGTACTGCCCCATGCTCATTCCTCATCTCATACTGGGTTTGCCAATCCCAAGATAGCAGTTTTGGCTGCTTGCAAAGTGTGCTTGCAGAGCAGAAGCAGAGCAGAGCAGATTCTTTTTTTCTTGCATCCTAATTAACAAGGTAAAGTAAATATATGTTGTACTTGTCTGTCTTCCCCCTGTTCATCCCCTACCCCCAGCTTAATATCATACATTCATCTTACGCAAGAACTGGGGACCTTCTGTGCTACCACCATGAGCACAGGTGGAGGAGGAAGGCTGAGCACATGTGAGCTGGGCATTATGCTGGGACACAGCACCAGAGGAAGGTCCATGCTCTCAGCATGCATGTGGCATCACAGCAATGGTCATGACAGCAATGGTCAAAAGCATTGCAAACTGAAGCAACTCAGTGTCACAAAATTTTATGGGTGAGCAGGAGGCAAGGTGGTAAAATTCTGCTGGAAGCTGAGCACCTATGGCTTAGATTTTACCTGATGCTGAGCCCAACAGTGCTCTCTGTAGTAAGTAGGAAAATAGAATTCTGTTTCTCCAGTGTACAAAAGCTTACTGGCTGCTTGTACATGCTCATCTTCTAATCAGTCCCTTCCTGGGGAGAACCACAACTACCACATTTTATAAAGACTCAGATGATGGCTGACAGAGTAGTGAAGGATTTTTGGTTGCATCAACATGTCATCAGAATATGGTCAAAAATTCTGTTTGAGAACAGGGAATTCTATGTCGGGATAGTCGCTTAGTAAAGTGCCAGGTGTAGATGCTCTTACCACTGCCAGTTCAGAACGTACCATGTGACTGCATTAAGATCTACACCTCCTCTGCTGGTAGAGCTCAACTGGTTACATCTCAAGGTGAAAGATGAGTTACCAAGAGAGCTGGGAGAGGGAAGGTGAAGTTTTTCCCACCCTAGAAGCGTACAACAGCATTTCCTCACTCAGCTGGGCCCATTCACACATCGCTCACCATTTCAGACACGCAAAGCGATGCCAAACACAACTAAGAGGAATGTTTTATAAGGACACTGTCTTGAGTATGAATAGGGGAAACACAGGGCTATTTATCAAGTACTGTTGCATCATTCTTGTAGGGAAGCAGAGGAGTTGAGATGAGAAATTGAGAGGACAAACTGGAGTGGTCACTGAAGTTGAGTCTAGTCTTCCAGACTGCGAAATGCATTCTGCATGTCCTCAAACAGCTGAGCATAGTCTGCCTTGATTTTTGTTTCACCATCTTTGACAGGGTCCTGAAAGACAACACAGCAAATAAATAAATCCATCAGGAAAAGCCTGGAGTAGTTAGGACAACCCTTTCCCAGTGCTGTCATCTGTCAGTGCTCAGGATGAACACTTGGTAACTGCAGAGGCCACAGTATACCTCCACCTCTGCCTGCCTCACCAACAACCACAAGGCTTAAGTCTCATCCTCTTTCTGTGTTGAGCAGGTAGAATAGGTAATGGGCAGAGAAGTTTTATGAGCAGTGGTTACTTTACTGAAAAGCAACTTGATTTGGGGACTTAAATACTACTGGAGCATCTTAGTTAATGTTATAATTCGAGAGCTGCAATGACTAATACCAGCTTTTAGCTCCAAACCAGAGTAAGGACCTTTGTGACTCAGAAATGCTCTGCTGTACTTTTTGGGTGCATTCCCTGTAGTTACTTTGTCATCACTCAGAGGTTCCAATCAGAATCTTGTGAAGTCATGACAAGCTCAAAACCATCTTTGTACAGCTTCATTTTTTAGAATACTTTTCATGAAAGACAAGGGCAAGAAGTGTGACAATCAGCTTTTCTCTGAAGCTCCTGAAGGCCTTTCCTGCAAGAGGCATTAACTGCCAGGTTGTGCAATCTTCTCCATTCCCCTCTCAACACTACTTTCCTCTGGATCAGTGCAACTCTTGGGAAAGACAGAGGACGAAGATGTGTGGATGCACTACGCCTTCGTTATCTCTCCAAAGCACAGACTGCAAGGTGCAGGACATTTAAATTCTTGCACTTTCAAAGCTGATACCCGGAGAATATAAATTTTCCTTCCATAACTATCACTGTATTACAGAGCCAGCCCTACTTGCATTCACTCTCTGGATTCTCTTTCTTAGCCGTGCTGTCCACTGGTCTATGGACACATGTCTTCTGGTGGCCAAGGTTTGTAATAAGTGTACTACTTCCCTCTATATAACTATCTCTCAAAGAAGCTCATATTCCCAAGTGTATCTTGGTATGTTTCTGATGCCTTGAGAATACATACCAGGGGATCTGCTTACAGCAGAAACGAGCCAATACCTGCAAGAACAGGATACACTGATACACCAGAACACTTAATTTTGTCTTGTGGTACTTGCTCTTGAAAGATCTGCCATATTAGCTTCTAAGAGTTACAGAGTAAGCATTATACTTCACAGAGAATACTCCCTATCTACTTTAACATTAGCCAGCATCACAGGTTACTGTTCTACAAGTAACTGCTCCACAAGCATGCTCTGGATAAGTTTTAGAAAAGCTGTACCCTAAAACGATGGCTACTGAAGTCACCTAGAGCAGATACTAAGCCACCTGATTTCTCTTTAGCCCACATTAAGTTACTCCTCCCTTCCTCTCCTCCTACTAACTACCTTAGGCCTTGAAGCCAAATACAAGAGGGCACATATATCATGTATTTAAATAGTTTTATCAACATTTCTATCACTTTTTAGCACATCACTAGATTTAAACTAGGCTGCTTTTATCTGCTAACAGTCTCTTTAGAACATGTTCTACTTGATGTTTTATTTTTGAAACAAAACCTTGTCACAGAAGCCCCAAAACAAACAGGAAAGGTGCTTGTACTATTACCAAGAATATAAGTAACATAAAAGAGACTGAAGGTGGAGCTGCCAAGGCTCTGAAGCCAGCGAGACCCAAGTAAATTTCAACTGTTCCTGTGCTCTCAAACAAAAACTAGTTTTTAAGTGCATTCAAAACAACTGCAGAAAGTCTGTTCACAGGCAGAGAAACTGCCTTTCAGAGGCACCGGAATCTCACCAAAAGCAGCACAAGCCCATTCCTGATAAACGTACCTTGAATTTCATGGAGGTAAGTCTGTAGAGGATTTCACTCATGTTCTCTCGGATGATGGACCATGTGATCTTATTGTCACTCTGGGCTGTGGTTTCCACAGCACGGCGTGCCATGTCATAAAACGCAATCATATTGGATAGCATTCCCACTGTTTTGTAAAAAGGGCAGAACCTGAGGGAACAGAAGAGGATCCATCAAGTACCTTGGAACAATTAACAGGACTAGCCTTTGTTCCTGCCCTCACCACAGTGAATACCAACAGTGTATTTTCCACTTGGAAGAGTGCTGCTAGCCTGCTTTACTCCAGGGATTTGTGATAAATACTACCAAGAGAGACTATGTCTGACAGGTTTCCCCCTGTTTTTAAACAGGTAAATAAATCGTAGTCTAAGACAGTCATCCTGAAGTGAGATTTCTGAAGCAGCATCCAAACACCAGGCAACCAGGAGAGAAGAGGAACCATTACTGTAAAACTCTTGCATTTCAATCTGTGCCAACACTATGAGAAAGGGAAAATATACCAGAGCAGCCAGTGGAATTCCTCCTTCCTGTTTTGTCCATTGTGGGCGCAGACTACCCCCAGGCAGCCTGGGATGACCTGACAGCTCTGCACGTTTGTTCGCTCACAAAGAGCACCACTGACAAGAGTGCTCCACACAAACCCCTCCATTTTTAACAGGAAAATGACTGCAGTGGAAGGTACCTCATTATTATTTACACACACCGTGGCACATTCTGTGCTTGCCTACTGCACCCAGGTACACCTGCCCCAGTAACCCACTCAAAGGCACATACCCTTAGAAAACAATGTATGGCTATGTTTGTAGTGATTAAGCACTCAAGACCTCCTGATATACTCGAGATGAAATACAAAAGGTTCCTTCTGAAGTTGTCGAAACAAGGGTAGCAAGAAAAGAAACAGAGCAGATGGAAAGAAACAAGAGATCCAGTAATTTTTTTTGATGGATCAAACTCACTCAAGAACTGCACAAGATTAAATTAAAGTGGATTCTTGCAGTTCTCCATGCATTACTAGAAAAAACAGGAAGACTCTGGGTGTTGACTGTGAAAAAGTGGTCCTCTTCTCCTCCTCAAGGAGATATGCTATTGCAGAAATATTGGCTAACTGAACAATACATGAGGGCCTGAGAAACTCCAATGGTGTGACTGCATTTGGAGAAGGTGTGCACATCTTGGATAGGACAACCTGAGAACACTGTTCAGTTCTCCCATTTGTTTGTCGTGAGCAAAACCATTTCTGCACTGATCTGTTTCCAAATAAAACAGCTGTCTTAATCGAGACTACGCAGGATCAAGATGGCAATGGTCAGTCAGATCTTACCTGTCATAAGGTGTATAACCATTCTGTTGCAAGAAGTCGTCTTTTATCAGCTTGGCAACCTCCAAGGTAATTTTATCTGTTTCTGCCAAGGAAGCCTGAAAAAGTAAGGTGCACTGTTAGTTCTGTACTCAAGTCCATGAGGACATAGTTCAACTTGGCCAAGAACTATTATCTTTCAGTACCTGCTTTTCTCCTACCCTCTTAAGATGGTTTTCAACAGAATTCTGTCTTTTGGGTGTTTCTTACTCCCTGCTATGGAACAGCCAATTTTATTCCCAAATTAAGTTGGGCCAAACAATCAGTAAGTCTACTTTGAGTCCTTCTGATAAAAAAATGGGAAGGAAATTTCCAGACACAGATAGGCAGACAGCTCTCCTATGAGATATGTCAAAACATCACCTTCCTATGCAAAGAGGTAAATGACTTTTTACCTCCAATACTTATATCCATGGAAGCAAAATTAGATTTTATCACTCTATATCAGTAAGTAGTCCTACAGAATTTGATACGAGCCTCCACAGCTACCAATATTTCCCTGTCTGCCACTCAGAAGTAAAGGAATTGATGACCGTGCCTGTCAAGTCTGCAGGACAGCCAGGACCCTGCTGCACGCTGCTGCTCTTGACACCACAGGCAACTTGTCTCTACCTTCATGGTCCTTTTGCTAAAGAGGGCGGACTGAGTTTTCAGCATCCCAGGCTGCGTTATAGAGAGGAAGCCTGGACCATTCACAAGGAGACTAACAGAATTCAGAGTTAAACGAATCCTGCACCTAATTGTTTTTCCCCAGTTCCCCCTTCCTAAACGTTTGTTGCAGTTGTTAGTCAGGCTCAGACTGGAATAAACTGTTAACATCCTTGAGAACAAGATCACCAGTTTCAGTACTTCCATCCTAGGAATAATGCCTAGTTATACGCACTGGATTATCAATATCCCTTCCAAACCAAGGAAGTGATTTCACCCTGCTCTGTAAAACAGTCTTTTAGAACAGGATGAGCACCAGGAGCAAACTTGCTCAAATGACTGTAGCTAATACACCTTGATCAGCTTAGAACCAGGTTTGGTAGAGTAAGAGAATGATTGGACTTGATGATCTTAGAAGTCTTTTCCAACTGAAATAATTTTATGATTCTATCCCTCATCTAAGCATCAGAGGATTAAATTACTGCCAAGTATGTGCCAAGCACCTGTCAGGTATCATATTTACAGTGCCAAGCTGCAACACAGAGTTGTCATTGGGTCCCTTTTGAGAGATCTCAAGGGAAATCTTCCTGTCCAAGTTCAGATTCTCTCCAAAACTGTGAATTGAATGAAGGAAATGATAGAGTGCCTGTAAAATGGAGCCACACCACATCACAGGTTTCCACGGACAAACCAGATAATCACCCAACTTCAGAAAAAGCAGACACCACTTCTGTTTCTGCAGGCTAGATTGTTAATGCCAACACCTCCATTCTGCAGCTGACAACATGGTTTCTAATAAAATGTAAGCCTTCGGATAACTTCAAATGTAAAGATCACTTCCAATGGAGTGCTATTTTAAGTTGCAGCAAAGGGAATTTCATCAGGACCAGGACGCTGATGCAAGTGAAGTTTCTTAATTCTAGGAGCAGCTGACGGAACTGGGATTGTTTAGTCTGGACAAATGAGGCTGTGCAGAGATATTCTTGCTCTCTACATTTCCCTGTCAGGAGATTGTAGTGAGGTGGGTGTTGGTTTCTTCTCCCTATTAACAACTGACAGAATAAAAGGAAATGGCCTCAAGCTGCACCAGGGGAAGTTTAGATAGAAAATTAAGAAAAATTTCTTCACCAAAAGTGTTGTTAAGCACCAGAACAGGCTGCCCAAGCAAGTGGTTGAGTTACCATCACTGGAGGTATTTAAGAGAAATAGACATGTTGCTGAGAGATGGGGTTTAGTGGTGAACTTGGCAGTCCTGGTTTAGCAGTTGGACTAAAGAATCTTAAAGGTCTTTCCCAGTGTAAATGGCTCTGTGATTCTAATTTATATGAAACAAGTATTGTCAAGCCAATGGTTATCAAATCTGAAAAAAACACTTATCATTGGAAGTCAAACACCACGTGAGAATGCCAGAATACAGCACAGTTAGATGCAAGAGAGTCTGACACCTCTCGACAACCAGTCATCTTTTTTGCACAATACATTATCCATCAAGCCTGGCTTAAGACATAGTCAAAAGCCTGCACTGACAGTAGGGAAAGTGAGGATGTCTCACTGACACCACATTTCCTCACAGCTCATTTCCTTAGCTCTGCTAAGGCAAATGGAAAACAAAGCAGAGGTGATTGGCGGAAACCAGCAATGGCTTCACCAAGGGCAGATCTTGCCTGACAAATTTAGTGGCTTTTTATGATGAAGTCACAGTGACAGTGGACAAGGGAAGGGCAACTGATGTCATCTACCTGGACCTGAGTAAGGTATTTGACTCTGTCCCACATGACATCCTGGTCACCAAACTGGAAAAACATGGACTTGATGGGTGGAGCACTGCTGAATAAGGAATTGGCTGGGTGGTCGCACGNCAAGTACCTGAAGGGGGCCTACAGAAAGGGTGGGGAGGGACTATTTACAAGATCTTGCAATGACAGAACTAGGGGCAATGGGTTTAAACTGGCAGAGGGAAGATTTAGACTGGATGTTAGGAGGAAGTTCCTTACAGTGAGGGTGGTGAGGCACTGGAACAGGTTGCCCAAGGAGGTTGTGGCTGCTCCCTCCCTGGAGATGTTCAAGGCCAGGCTGGACGAGGCCTTTAGTAACCTGTGCTAGTGGGAGATAGATAGATATCATTCTTTATGGTATATTGAAGGAAATGCTTTGGGTGGATTTATAAGACTAGCTGCTCTTTTCAGTATGAACAGTAATCGTGCTTGAAAGAGAACCAGCTCTTAGCAGCTGCTCAGGAGATGCAGATTGGTTTCTGAGGACCTCCCCTCTGTCAGGTTGGACAAGGCCTTGAGTGACCTGTGCTAGTGGGAGGTATCCCTGCCTATGGCAGGGGGTTGGAACTAGATGATCCTTGAGGTCTCCTTCCAACCTTATCATTCTCTGATTCTATGATTACTCACCTTCCCTACAAGCTGTACAATCTCCGCAAGGTCCTCTTCCTCCTGTAAGATCTCTTTGGCCTTTGTCCTGAGAGGGACAAACTCTGTAAAATGCTTGTCGTAGTACTCATCCAGGGCACGTGTGTATTTGCTGTAACTGATCAGCCAGTTGACAGAGGGGAAGTGCTTGCGTTGTGCCAGCTTCTTATCCAGCCCCCAGAATACCTGTCAGAAGACAGAAAGATCAGCAAGTGTTGCAGATCAAAAAGAAACCAAAATAATTGAAGGCAATTTAAAAAAACAAACAAACAAACAACAAAATCCCAACACAGAAAGTAAGTGTGAGTAACATTGCAAAGGCTATCACAGATAGAAGCCTGAGAGAGGGCCTACAAGAAAGCTGGGAAGGGATATTTTGCAAGGGCTTGTGACAGGATGAGAGGGAATGGATTGAAGCTTGAGGAGGGTAGATTTAGCCTAAACAGTAGGCAGAAATTCTTCAGTGAGGGTGGTGAGACACTGGAACAGGTTGCCCAGCGAGGTCACAGATACCCCCTCCCTGAAGGTGTTCAAGGCCAGCTTGGATGATGTGTCCCTGCTCATGGTTAGTGCGGGGGAAGGTTTGAACTAGATGAGATTTAAGGTCCTTTCCCACCCAAACCATTCTATGTATCTATGAAAAAAAAAAAATTCCTTATGTTAGTTTAACTAGAGTAGTGACTTTCAAACTCTTCTCAAAAAATGATGCACCTTTTAAGCTGGGTTCACAATTATTCAGCTTGAAGACAATATTGGAATCTAATTAAAAGGAGCCCTAGCAGACTAAGTCCTTTCCCCAAAACAGGGATAGGCAATCATCTGCAAGACATTATTCTCCAGTCAGCAACTCTGAGGACTTTATGATTTCAGTGTCCCTGTTGAGTGATTCACTTTCCAACTCAACTGACAGCAGCCACATCTGAAGGGCAGCTCAGCAGGCAGCAGTCAGGAAGCACATGGACTTCGCAGCAGTCAGTGTTGGAAGGAATTGCTTTCTTTGCCTCCTCTACCAAAAGGATCTCAAGCATGTCAGTTCAAAGATCATCTCATAAGACCATAGAATTGTTCTCATTGGAAAAGACCTTTAAAATCATCCAGTCCAACCACTATCTAACAGTATCAAGGCTAGTGCTAATCCACGTCCCTCAGCACCACATCTCTCCACATTTTAAACACCTCCAGTGATGGAGATTGAACCACCTCCCTTGGGAGTATATTCCAATGTTTGAGAAGCCTTTCAGTGAAGAATTTTCTTCTAATAGCCAATCTAAACCTCCCTAAGTTCAACTTGAGGCCATTGCCTCTGATCCTATCACTTGTTACTAGAGAGAAGGAACCAACATCCACCTTGTTCCAACCTCTCAGGTCTTCCTTCAGCCTCCATTTCTGCAGTCTAAACAACCCCAGTTTACTCAGGTGGTCCTCACAAGACCTGTTCTCCAGATCTTTCACCAGCTTTGTTGCCCTTCTCTGGACCTGCTCCAGCACCTCAATGTCTTTCTTGTAGTGGGGGCCCCCAAACTGAACCCAAGGTGTACTCATCACTGCTAAGTACGCAGGGACAATCCCTGCCCTGGTTCTCCTAGTCACAAAATTCCTGATACAGGCCAGGATGCTGTTTATCTTCTTGGCCAGCTAAGCATACTGTTGGCTCATATTCAGCCAGCTGTCAATCTACACCCCTAAGTAATTGTCTTTTACACTATACAGTATTTTCCAAAACATCCTACAAATCTGTCTGTCAAATCAAAGCTCTCACAGCCTAGTCACTGGCACAAATGCACTGAAACCAAATCACTTAAAGTTTAACCAAGTGGAGAGAAGAGCTACAACATCAAGGAATGTACCTGAACAATGCCCAGCGTAGCAGATGTGACAGGATCAGAGAAGTCACCACCTGGAGGAGAGACACTGACCAGAAAGAGGTAAGGAAAAGTTATCAGAATTGATTCCGCAGCTTAAACTGAAAGACTGAACATATGACTGCATGTGCTGGTTTGAGGCTAATTGGAATATTTTAATGAAAAAAAAAAATAGATTATAGGCTGTGAAAAGCAAACAATGGTGATGTCTACTTCACTCATAGGTTTGCTGAGATGTATAAAAACAAGGACACAAACATAGATAACACAGAGTCTCTCTCTGGGAGCTGGTGTGTCTTCTGGCTTTATGCTGTGTAACCCAAGTCATCACTCTGCTTCTAACCCCCCTTGCTGGTCCTCCAAAGTCACCTTGCACGTAAGGCAGACCCTGGGGTAAGGTAGAGGGGTGGAAAGAAAGAGGAAGAGTGGTTGGGAGCCCCTCCTGGTGACTCTGAGTTCTGGGAGGGGGGTTGTGTTTCTCTATTACCTTTAACTTGTATATCTCTGTAAATATTCCTGTCTATTGTGTATATATCTGCTTGTATATTGTGCTGAGCTGTAAATAGAGCTTCAGTCCTTAACTTCCAGATGGATGAGTGTAGTCTGGGGGATTTTCATTGTGTGGGAAGGCAGGTAACTCCCAAACCATCACACTGCACAGCTCTGGGGTCACAGAAAATAGAAGTGTCAACACAATTTCAAGTAACCAGATTGTAAGCTTCCACTGCAGAGTGTTTGATGCATGTCTGCACAGATGTAATATCCACTATACTATGAAATGTATCAGTGACCAATTGACAGAATTAAGGTATGATTTCAGGCACTTTGGCTCCAGCTGGTAACTCCATCTTGGACAACTAAACCTATCTCAACTGGAACAGTTTCAGCAACTGCAAAACAGTGCAATGCTTATTTTACATAGAAGAGTATCACAAACTGACATTATTACAGATATTCACCTATACACTAACCACTTCAACATCATTTGGGCTCCATACCCTAATACATGCCTTCCTAGAGATTAAAAAAATCTTCCAACCTCAAAAGCACAATACATTTGTGGACAGTATGTCCACATTGTGGACAGAAGAACTATATAAAGCAAAGAATAAGGAAAAACTTTTTCACTCTGAGAGAGACAAACACTGGAACAAGCTGCCCAGAGAGGTTGTGGAGTCTCCTTTTCAGGAGACATTCATGAAGTTCAATGAACCCAGGATCCTGCACCTGGGTTGGGGCAATCCCAAGCACTGATACAGACTAGGCAGTGACTGGCTTGAGAGCAGTCCTGGGGAGAGGGACTTGGGAGTGCTGGTGGATGAGAAGCTTAACATGAGCCAGCAGTGTGGACTTGCAGCCCAGAAAACCAAACACCACCTGGGCTACATCAAAAGAAGTGTGCCCAGTAGGTCAAGGGAGATGATTCTGCCCCTCTACTCCACTCTGGTGAGACCCCACCTGGAGCACTGCGTCCAGTTCTGGAACCCCTTTTACAAGAAAGATCTGGACATGATGGAATGTGTCCAGAGAAGGGCCACAAGTGCTGTCTCCTATGAAGACAAACAGAGAGTTGGGGTTGTTCAGTCTGAAGAAAAGAAGGCTCTGAGGAGACCATATTGTGGCCTTCTGGTATCTGAAGTGGGCCTACAAGAAAGCTGGGGAAGGACCTTTTAGGATGTCAGGTAGGACTACAGGGAATGCAGTAAAACTAGAACTGGGTAGATTCAGATTGGATGTTAGGAAGTCCTTCACCATGACGGTGGTGAGACACTGAAAGAGGTTGCCCATGGAGGTGGTGGAAGCCCCATCCCTGGAAGTTTTTAAGGCTAGGCTGGATGGAGCCCTGAGCAACCCAATCTAGTGTGAGGTGTCACTGCCCATGCAAAGGGGTTGGAAGTAGATGATCCTTGAGGTTTCTTCCAATCCTGGTAATTCTATGATTCAAAGCCTGCCTAGAAGCATTCCTGTGTGACCTACTCTAAGTGGTCCTGCTCTGGTGGGGGGGGTTGGACTAGATATCTTTTGAAGCCCTTTCTGACTGTTAAGATTCTGTGTGATTCTGTGAAGAATGGACTCCAGGTGTTATTGCAGACATCAGAGGCTTTCCTGAAAATCAATGAGTGGGCAACTCACATTTCCCACACTATGATATACAAATCATAGAATGGTAAGGTTGGAAGGGACCTCAAGGTTCCAACCCCCTGCCATAGGCAGGGACACCTCCCACTAGTACAGGTCACTCAAGGCCTCATCCAAATCCATAAAGCTTAGAAGAATGTCTGGGGACCGCTTGCTTTTCACAGCACATCAGTTTGAGATACACTGCTCCATGTAATTCTACTCTTTAAAGGGAGAATCAAAATTCATTATGGTCTCCAGTGCTCACACTGCTGCTCTGACAGCCCCTTCTTTCCTTCTCTAAGCATGGTTTCAGCATACTTGTCAGCTCTAACAACATTGTTCTCTGAGCCATTTGCTCAGACTGCTGCTGCCGTTTGCTCAAACTGTGATTCTACAACTCCCAGAACAACCTGTCCACATTTATTCTTTCTGCCCCCATGCACGATTTAGTGGCAAATCTGGGTGAACAGAGACTAAAATACCTAACCACTCATTCACATTTTTAGTCTGTGGTTGCACAGAGCAACAAGACCTTTTGTGTCTGAAGAACAGGTACCCTGACATACAGAGAGGAAGAACTGCAGCCAACGCAAAGAAATGCAACACTCACGCTCCAACAATGCTGACGCTGCCTTCCCTTTCAGGATTTCCCAGACATTTCACTCTGCCAGCTCGCTCATAGAAAGAGGCCAGACGGGCACCAAGGTAGGCTGGATAACCACTGTCTGCAAACACCAACACACAGAAACTGAGTCCAAAACTCGAGAGTTTAAAGAAATGCATTTACAAGATAGAACTGAGAAGAAGACTACTCACCAGCTGGCATTTCAGCCAGCCGCCCTGAAATCTCTCTGAGGGCCTCAGCCCATCGGGAAGTGGAGTCTGCCATCATACTGACATGGTAGCCCATGTCCCGGAAATACTCGGACAGGGTGATGCCTAGAACAGAGAGAAAGGAGTGTGCTGCAGGATACAGTTCAGAAAGGAATTCAATGCCTGTATGTTGTCACTAAGATGCAAATACACCAAATTATTTAAAGTTTAGATTTTGAAGGAAATACATGCTGTGAGTTATTCTTTCTTCCCACCAGATCATGTCCTTGCTGTCACTTCTGTTTATTTATCCTCGTTCTCCCCATTTTTGCTTATGAACCACACTGGTTCATCTTAAAATCTCAAGAATTTCTTTGAAGACGCACAGCAATGTCACTGATGCTGCTTTTTGCCTCACAGAACCCATGAACAAAGCCTCTTCTTACTGTAAAATGTCTCTTCCCTTTTCAAATTACCGAAATACAACAGTGAGGAAATGTTACGTTTTATCTTAATTATATGACAACTTTTCATAAAAAAAAAAAAAAAGTTAAAAAAAATTAAAAAGCTCAAAGAGACTTGCAAAGGAGACTAGGTTGCCAACTCAGAGAGCACTATTCTCTTCCCCCTTTGCCCTGGTGAGACCACACCTGGAATACTGGGTCCAGTTTTAGGCTCCCCAGTTCAAGAGAAATAGGGATCTATTGAAGAGAATCCAGTGGAGAGCTCTGAGCATGATTAAGGAATTTTACTATCTCTCCTATGAAGAAACACTGAGACAACTGGGGCTGTTTAATTTTTTGAAGAGAAGGCTGAGGGGATCTTCTCAAAATCCATAAATATCTGAGAGGTGGGTGTCCAGATGAAGGGGACAATCTCTTTTCAGTGGTGACCAGTAGGCAAGGAACAACAGGTGTGAGCTGGAACACTGGAAGTTCCACCTCAACATGAGGAAAAACTTCACTGTGAGGGTGCTGGAGCCATGGAACAGGTTGGCCAGAGAGGCTGTACAATCTCCTTCTCTGCAGACTTTAAAAAAAAAAACCCTGATGTGTCCCTGTGTGGCCTGCCCTAGGTGATCCTGCTTCGGCAGTGGGGTTGGATAACAGTAAAGTCCATCTTATAAGCACAATTTACTCAATAGCCAGATTTAGGGAGATACTAGGACTTCATGCAGGCGAGGCCCAAAAGGGCTGACTTCTGAAATTAAGGAAGTTTGTTAATACTGACCATCTCCGGAATGGAAAATACTAGAGCCTGGTGGCTTTCTCTCCACACACAGCCTTCTCCAGTCTCCTGTAAATCTTACCAGTATAGATAGAGGCTTCTCTGGCAGCCACAGGCATGTTGGAGGTGTTCGCTACCAGAGCTGTTCTCTTCATGATACTTTCTACCTTGCCATCAACTTCCATTGTTAACTAAAATGCAAGAAAAGGAAAAACAAAAGAGTAAGAATAGCAAGATTTTATTTTTTGGTGTGTGTGGGTTTTTTGTTGTTTGTTTTTTAACTGCCCTGAATCAGGATGGTCTCCTCACAGGTACTTTACCAAGAGCAGAGATTAGATTTAAGACTTCAGGATACTATGCTGACTTGCCTTCCAGACTGCACACTTCAACTCTTTAGCTTACACACCTCAGCCCCATCTTCTGCAAGTGGTAAGTATTGATCCCATTCAAACGAGTAATGACACATCCACTGCATCAGGAATCAGTCAGATCAAGTTACTAGACACAAAGACCCCAAAAAAAATAAATCTTAGCTTCCTGTCCACTAGGAATCAGAGAGTTTTTTTCCTCCATCTACACTGATCCAAGGTCACATTTGACAACAAGACGTAAAACCATATACATAATCCTGGTGAAGGCTCACAAGCACCTAAACAAGAGCATGTATATTCTGACATCGGTGTAGAATTCCACTTACAAATATCCTGGGATTTAACTTTGTTTTTCCTGGCAGTCTCACCTTGCCCCTTTCATCTTGTAATCAATCAACATACCCAACCTTATTCCTGGCAGTGGGGTTTCAACCTAATAGTTGAGACTATCTGGCTTCTTTCCTGTACTTTACAGAAGACTGTTCCACAGCTAATTCACCAATATATAATGACAGGTAGAAGGATTGGCAAACCTGCTTCATCTTTTATTTTTAAAACTAGTCATTCTCTGATTTCTGCAGAAGGTATTCCAAAGCCTTACAGGTCAAACTAATATCTAGTAATTGTATTATCGCCCTGTAATAGAAGACGCTACATCTGTTATGCACAGTTAAGTCAGAAAAGTTAGAGACATTACTAGCCAAAGGCCAGGTGCTTAAAACTGTGATAAATTACATTCATTCTATCCATTTTCTCTTACTATTCATCTTAGCTTTATTTTAAACTACTTAGAAGGTACACCCAAAAAGTAGTCCAAATGTTTATGGAGAGGGCACTGAAATCACTCTTGAATGAACCAAGACATTCCTGCTACTACAGCCAGAATTTAGAGGAGGAAGACAAGATGATCATTTCNCTGAGCTGTAAATAGAGCTTCATCTCTTAACTTCCAGCCGGCTGAGTTCTAGTCTGGGTCATTTTACAAAGTGTAGGGGGGTGGGGAACTCCCAAACCGTCACAGTCCCTCTACCAATACTGTATTTTATTCAGTTACAACAACATTACAGTTGCAATTCTTCCCAAACGGGTTTACTCTCTATGAATTCTCCATACTAACCTCAGGGAAATCTCTCAGTACTTCAGACATCTCATTTCCTCGTTCTCCACAGCCTACATAAATGATGACATCACTGTTGGAGTATTTTGAAAGAGACTGTGAGATCACAGTCTTCCCACAACCAAATGCTCCAGGAATCGCTGTGGTACCCCCTTGTACACACCTGAATGAAGAAAACAGGATTCTGATTTGCAAGGAACTTAAAGCCAGCTCCCTCTCACTTTAGAATATGTTTTCCAAAACACCCCCCTGATTTAAAAGCAGAGCAACAGGAGTCACAATCAGTGTTCTGGGTGAGAAACACAGAGGTATTTCACTAAACCTACAGACTGAAGGAATAAGGTATTCTTCTCATCTACTGCCCTTGAAGTACATGAGTTATGCTGGTACAAGTTAGGCTTTCATGCTTGAAACTGTGGAGTTTTCACAGATGGAAGCACTGATGGAATGCAAATGCTAAGAACAGCTGTGTGTTGTAAGAATAGGCAGCACAATTTTTTAGGACCAAAATTACTGAATTCAGTCTTGGACATTAGCTGTTTAAATGAGCACTCCGTGTTGCAGTTCAGTGCAAGAGTTTTCCTAAGTGCTGGCCCCAAAATCATTGGAGATTATATACCCTCAAGACCATAGTAAGAGATTCTACTTATGTGTTCAAATGGAGCTATCAGGGTTGGAAGCTCTAGTCTTTCTGTAGATTTGGCATGGCTGTGTTAACTTCATGCTTTATTCCTTTCTAGACTATTAACTATCTACCTTTTTCCAGTAGTAGGTTCTCATGTCAAATGAAGAAATCTGCAGAATTCTGCTAAAGATTTTGTGAGATTACGCTGTGATACATTGTAAAGGATTAACTCTCCTGGGCTGGGAGAGTGGTCTGAACTTGACCCCAAGCCTGCTTGACCCCAGGTCTAGTGGTTAGCCCACTCCCACTTCCTGACTGGACTCCCTATATAAACAGAGGAACTTCCTGTTTCTCTCTCTCTCCTGGCCTGCCTGCCTGCTTGATAGCACCACCTTGTTCCTGCTGCTCCTGTCCTGCCATGTGGCCATTTTGTACTACATGGTGGACATCCTTTCCTGAATCTACTTCCATCCATTGCCATCAATCTGTTTTTATATATATATATATTTTATATCTTGGTTTTTTTTCCCTTCCCTGTACCTATCCGTAACTCCCCTACCTTAAATACCTTTTTTTAATTGTTAAAATATTTTGTTTTCTTTTAACTTCCAAATCGAAGTAAGACTGTTCTTTGGGTGTTTTACCCCTTCTCTTTCTACATCTAATTCCTTTCTTTCCAAAAAAGGGGGAAGAGAGATGAAGGCATCCTATTATTATTATTGTATTGGTTTCTGTTAGCTATATTTTGAATCCCCTGGGAAGCTTAAACTTGAACCAATACATACATAATGGAAGCTAGGGGCTTGATTGTCCTTAGAAAGAAATTAAGGCCTTCTCCCTCTGCTTTCCACCTGCAAGAGAGATTTCTTGCATCCTAGAAAATAAAAGGTAGCACTTACGGGAAGAGAGCATCCAGGACGCGCTGGCCAGTTAACAAAGGATGATTGGCTGGCAACTTCTCAGTAACAGGGCGAACTTGACGTACAGGCCAGACCTGGACCATAGTGAACTTCTCTTTTACACCTTCAAACTCCAGCTCCAAGACAACATCCTAAGAGACAGCACCAGACATACGCAGTAAGCAATAGCTGCACGCTGGAGCAGCAGGCAAATTCTCATCTCAACTACTCTGCACAGCTAGGTCTTTGATACTACCACCCCAGTAAGCTATCATCACCAAACAGAAGGCTCTTTGTTAGCAATATGGGCAGAGGAATCGAGTGCACTCTCAGCAAGTCTGCAGATGACATCAAACTGTGTGGCACAGTCGACTTGCTAGAGGGCAGGGATACCATCCAGAGGGACCTGGACAGGCTGCAGAGGTGGGCCCAGGCCAACCTCATGAAATTCAACAAGGCCAGGTGTAAGGTCCTGCACCTGGGTAGGCACAATCCCAAACACAAATACAGGCTGGGTGGCGAAAGACTGGAGAACAGCCCTGAGGAAAAGGACCTGGGAATCTGGGCTACTGAAAAGCTCAACATAAGCTGGCAGTGTGCGGGCACAGCACAGACAGCAACCATGTTCTGGGCTGCATCAAGAGAAGTGTGGTCAGCAGGGCAAGGGAGGGGATTCTGCCCCTTTATTCTGCTCTCATCAGACCCCATCTGGAGTACTGTGTACAGTTCTGGAGCCCCCAGCACAGGAAGGGCATGGAATTGTTGAAGCGAGTCCAGAGGAGACCATGAAGATGATCAGAGGGCTGGAGCAGCTCTCCTATGAGGACAGGCTACGCGAGTTGAGGCTCTGCAGCCTGGAGAAGAGAAGGCTTCGAGGAGACCTTGTAGTAGCCTTCCAGTATCTGAAGGGGGCCTACAGGAAAGCTGGGGAGGGACTATTTATAAGGTCTTGTAATGACAGGACAAGGAGTAATGGGTTTAAATTTGAAGAGGGGAGATTTAAACAACATGTTGGGAGGAAGTTCTTTACAATGAGAGTGGTGAGACACTGGACAGCTCGCCCAGGGAGGCTGTGGATGCTCCCTCCCTGGAGGTGTTCAAGGCCAGGTTGGATAAGGCCTTAAGCGACCTGTTCTAGTGGGCAGTGTCCCTGCCTATGGCAGGGGGTTGGAACTAGATGATCTCTGAGGTCCCTTCCAACCTAAACCATTCTATGATTCCTTTATTTACAATAATACTGGGGTGTGGTGTGTGGAAAAGTGCAAGATGAAGCTTCAATTAAGAACATGCTTTTTGAAAAGCAATCAAATTTTACATATTTATAAGGTACTAGAGATCACCACAGAAGTCACATTGAAGTGCCACTGGGAAGCCATGTAGATGGAAAGTAACTGCACAAGACAATCATGTCATCCCTGCAGGCAGGGTAGCAGAAATAATCATTAACTCTGACATCTTGTTGCATGAAACACCTAGTGGCATCAAGCAGAATGGAAAACAGCACATCAACGTTATGAAAGGGACATTGACATATCAGCAGCTGCTGTTTAGGGGACTTACTGAAGTGTCATAGTTTCCTTGCGGCGCAATGTATGTAACTGTGCCCCTGTTCCGTGGGGGCAGCATGATTTTGTGCTTGATAAGGGAGTTTTCATTCACTACACCATAAATATCTCCACCAGTGATGTGGCTGCCAACCTAAAATCAGAGCAGGTCTATTAGTCATAAGTGAGAATTCCAGTTTTAAAAAAGAACAGTGTAAAATAACTGTAGCTATCACATCTAGCACTCATTATTCCCTTTATAAATTCATTGTCAGAGCAGAGCAGCCCTTTTATGTAACTCATTACACTAACAGCACACAACAAGCAACACTATCTGGGTTCAGGCACCTTCCAAGACTTAGACAGTAGCAATTACTGGCTGATGCAAGGGATTTTCCTCACAGCTTAGCATATTAAGTAAAGAAAGGACAGTATATGCTAAACTTCAGGGTTGGAAAAAAGATGACACCAAGGACTGAAGCGGTGACATTTTCCAGCTCTGAAGCTATATTCATTTGTGAAATATGTGCTGCAGTCATTATTTTGCTGAGGTAACACCTGCTCTTGAAGCAACTCCACCAGCTTCTTTATGGTTTTGTAACTACATCAAAACTCACCAAGTTTCTCATAACACAGAAGCAACACACAGTAAGTCACACTGTGTAAGGGTTGATGATCCCAATCCAGTCTCATACATCACCATCTACTAGCACTCCTTTTCACATTAACCATAGCTCCCACCAGTCATAGTCTTGGCATTCTACTCCAGCCCTAAGTGCTAGTGGTAGTGGCGCAAGAGGTGAACATAGGCTTGTCAGGACCTACCCGCAGATTTTTGGAAGGTGTGAAGTCCCATTTGACATCTCGGCTCAGAGCTGACACGTTGACACCTCTAGGAATATAGATACTTTTGGTCAGAGTGCTGATGTCTGAGAGAGGCCTCTGGATACCATCAAAAATAGCTCCCATTATGCCAGGCCCTAGTTCCACTGACAGTGGTTTGCCAGTACGGAGTACAGGATCTCCTACAGAGACACCAGCTAATGACGTGCTGAGGAAAACTTCAGACAGAGAAAGGGAAAGAAACACGGCAGAAGGCATCGCATTCACAACACCATACTCTTAAACCATCTCTCTGATCTTAAGGTAGTATTTTTATTACTGTATTACACATCACTTGAAAATCATCTAGGCTTTAGCCTAAAATCAATCTAAAATGGCTAAAGCAAAGTTGCTCATCCTCCAGGGAAGCAAAGTAGGGGTGAATATTCTGCTATGCTCTCATTAGTTCAGGCTAGCTGTGTAGATGAGTTTACTGGAGTGCCAGCCACTAGGATGACAAAGCATTCTTGAATCTTCAAGCCCAGGAAATAGGTCTGGTTGTTAAGTTTGGAAAATATTATTAGATATGCAATTTTTTACTTAAAAATGTTAAAGAACATAACTTTTGACCTTGAGCCTTGCACAGCCTTTTTTGACAGGAGTATAATTTTAAAAGGGAGTTAGTTCAAGACCACCATTTCCCTTCTTGCTGGTATCAAGTTGTCCAGTCTATGCACTATGTAAGCTCCAAAGATGCACAGTGGACTTCTCTGCGAAGAGGTAATAGTTTGGCAAAAGGCCCTGCAAGAACACAGAAGAACTCAAAGGACAGTGATAATTGTAGGGGATGCAA
>WBNM01002463.1:0-16874 GCA_013399055.1 Ramphastos sulfuratus | reverse complement strand
TTTTTTTTTTTTTTTTTTTTTTTTTGCTAAACACTTAAAATACTTAAAAGACAGCCAAATACCCTGCTGGAGCCAGTTACATCAGTTCTTGTAACCAAAAGTTCTCATTAAAGAAGTTGGTTATGACTGGATTATTGCATTACAGTCAAATGCCTCAGCATGAACATGTCTCTGTTGTTCGGTTTCTTCACTGACAGTGGTTCATGTTAGTCTATTATCCTACTCAAAATACAATGGATTTGGAATGGTTTGTTTACTTGCTAGTGCAATGTTTTGCTATAGAACTACTCCAACTTCTCAGCAGTTGCTAAAAATCATTAATGGGCTGAATAACTGACAGAGATGATCCCTGACTGCTTAGACAGTTCACACATTATCATTCAATCATACAATCATCTTCTCATCCTATCACTTGTTACCTGGGAGAAGAAGCCAACCCCCACCTCACTACAACTTCCTTTCAGGAAAAAAAAAACAAAAAACAAAACAAACCCCAAAACCTGAATGAGCAAACAAACAAACCAAAACAACCCCAGCAGCTACAAACTAAGGCAAGGTACAGGATTTACTTTTGCTTAAGGAGTAAATAGCAGCTTTGTTTGGATTTTGTTACTTGGTTTGTCTTTCCCCCTAAGAATTTTGCCTAAATACTTAATTGTGTGTGAGTCTCCAGGCTACAGTTCTCCACCCCATTTCCAGGAACTAAGTTTTTAAAAGAAAATCAACATTAAGTACAATTAAAACAGAATTTGCCACCCACTGCAGGCACCATTGGCACAAGCCAATAAACATGCTTTGTCCATGGTATGGCTAACACTCAAATGAGTGAAAAAAAAAATCCCTTTCACTTGATTATGCAACTGGATTCTCTTGCAATAGCTTTAAAAAAGCTCTTTAATGAGAAGTCTGTAACAGTTGAACAAAGTAAGCATTTCCTCTGGTGGGAAAATAAGCACAGGCAATTCTGTCTGACCCTGCAGCAAGAGACAGAATGGCAATCTGCAGTGCCAGGCTCATAAGGATGCAGCACATGGAAGCAGCTCTCCATGCCACCTCTGCACTCCTTGGGAACGAGGCCTGAGTTCATTGATAGCACCAGAAAGAATGGGGCACAGCAGCAAAATAATAGTGAATGGATTTTGTGTAGTCCCCAGAAGGTATTGGCAGCACTACTGTGATCAACACTGCGGATTAATATTTCATCAAACTTCTAAAAGGAGCTCGGGGGTTGGGGAAATGAGAGCAAATTTCCTTGCTAGGCAGGCCACAACCATTTCCACCTCATCTCTGTATAAACAAGCTTTTGCTGCAGTGAGGAAATTAAAGACAAGCAGCATTCTACTTCTTTCCATTTGAACTTGAAAGGTACACTGCTTGGGCCCACGAGCAATGCCTTGCTAGCTGCCTCTGCTTCCTAACACAAACGAAGTGCTCAAGTCAGAAAAGCTGTCCAAGGGCAGGCAGTCACACATACATTTCTCTGTACACAGTCATTACATCAGAGAGCAGGGAAGTATACATTTAAAACTGATACAATGCTTTGTGTGGGCATTTTTCTTCTGGAAGCAAACAGCTGGTCTCTGCTTCAGCTCTGTTACTTTGACATCTGTAAGCTTTTGCAGTGTTTCAGGAGTGTGTACCTCCAAACGCAGAAGCAATCCTGGTGTGATAACATCTTAATCACTGTAAACTTTGGCTAGATTTTGACTGTTTGCAAAGTGCCAGTATATCCACACTACGGGGGTAGCAGTGCCCATGTCCCATGGCTCTGTCTTCTCTATGGAAAGGGGTCAGTGGAGCTACCTGTGAGCACAGTTTAATGTCCTTTAAAACAAAAAAAAAATAAAGAGAGCAAAAACAAAGTAAAACAAAGCCCAACCAGCTACGGTATTGTAGATCTGCTTGGAAAATTGGATACNAGTAAGCCAGGTGCCTCTCATGGAAAGTTAACTCTTTCCTGCCAGGCAGTCTTACTTATGGAAAGATCACACCAGTCAGGTTGTCTGCATGATGCCCACAAGAGTACTATTGTATACTACTGTATCTCTCCTGTGACCCTTAGAGACACTCTTCTGTGCACCTTCATTCCTGCGTAACGCTGTCTCCTCTCATCAGCCACCTACATTTCATGAATTAGGTTTTGGCATCTTTAAAATTTATACTGTTCCCATTTTAACAGCAACAATATATAGCAGTTTTCCACATCTCTGAGCAACAGATTTCTGCAGAACCTCACTAAAACCTTTAAAAACTTTAAACAGCTAATCCCTGTTTAACCCTTACANAACAAACAAACCAAAACAACCCCAGCAGCTACAAACTAAGGCAAGGTACAGGATTTACTTTTGCTTAAGGAGTAAATAGCAGCTTTGTTTGGATTTTGTTACTTGGTTTGTCTTTCCCCCTAAGAATTTTGCCTAAATACTTAATTGTGTGTGAGTCTCCAGGCTACAGTTCTCCACCCCATTTCCAGGAACTAAGTTTTTAAAAGAAAATCAACATTAAGTACAATTAAAACAGAATTTGCCACCCACTGCAGGCACCATTGGCACAAGCCAATAAACATGCTTTGTCCATGGTATGGCTAACACTCAAATGAGTGGAAAAAAAAAATCCCTTTCACTTGATTATGCAACTGGATTCTCTTGCAATAGCTTTAAAAAAGCTCTTTAATGAGAAGTCTGTAACAGTTGAACAAAGTAAGCATTTCCTCTGGTGGGAAAATAAGCACAGGCAATTCTGTCTGACCCTGCAGCAAGAGACAGAATGGCAATCTGCAGTGCCAGGCTCATAAGGATGCAGCACATGGAAGCAGCTCTCCATGCCACCTCTGCACTCCTTGGGAACGAGGCCTGAGTTCATTGATAGCACCAGAAAGAATGGGGCACAGCAGCAAAATAATAGTGAATGGATTTTGTGTAGTCCCCAGAAGGTATTGGCAGCACTACTGTGATCAACACTGCGGATTAATATTTCATCAAACTTCTAAAAGGAGCTCGGGGGTTGGGGAAATGAGAGCAAATTTCCTTGCTAGGCAGGCCACAACCATTTCCACCTCATCTCTGTATAAACAAGCTTTTGCTGCAGTGAGGAAATTAAAGACAAGCAGCATTCTACTTCTTTCCATTTGAACTTGAAAGGTACACTGCTTGGGCCCACGAGCAATGCCTTGCTAGCTGCCTCTGCTTCCTAACACAAACGAAGTGCTCAAGTCAGAAAAGCTGTCCAAGGGCAGGCAGTCACACATACATTTCTCTGTACACAGTCATTACATCAGAGAGCAGGGAAGTATACATTTAAAACTGATACAATGCTTTGTGTGGGCATTTTTCTTCTGGAAGCAAACAGCTGGTCTCTGCTTCAGCTCTGTTACTTTGACATCTGTAAGCTTTTGCAGTGTTTCAGGAGTGTGTACCTCCAAATGCAGAAGCAATCCTGGTGTGATAACATCTTAATCACTGTAAACTTTGGCTAGATTTTGACTGTTTGCAAAGTGCCAGTATATCCACACTACGGGGGTAGCAGTGCCCATGTCCCATGGCTCTGTCTTCTCTATGGAAAGGGGTCAGTGGAGCTACCTGTGAGCACAGTTTAATGTCCTTTAAAACAAAAAAAAAATAAAGAGAGCAAAAACAAAGTAAAACAAAGCCCAACCAGCTACGGTATTGTAGATCTGCTTGGAAAATTGGATACAGGATGTTGGGTTCCTAAACACTGAATTTTGGTGTGTTAGGTTTGACTTCTTTTAGAGTGCTAGCACAGTCCCACAGAACTGCCAATGCGAACTCCACAGCATTCAGCACCTCAGAAACACAGACCTTGACTGCAAAGACAGACTGCTTGGAAAAAGCCATCAGTCCAGACTCCTCAATTCCCACATTCCCTCCATCCACCTATGTTTGCCTTATCTGGAGTTACAAAAATGCATCCTTATTTGTAACATCCTTCTGCCATGTGGGGCATGCCTTAGAATTCATCCTGTGACCTTGTGCATGTACTTGCAGTTAGCTGGGGCTCTGCATGCCATTGGGGTGGGGNTTCCCAACCTGGGACAGTTGCTAAAGCATAAGCCTTCATTGCATGTTTAACTTCTTCTGATATTAGCAGTCTAACAATTACTCTGAAAGTGCCTGGGAACTCCAGGATGCTGCCAATGCACTCTCAGGTTCCTTTGTCGTGTCTATTCTGTCAATAGAACTCCCCAGGGGGAAATAACAGCACAGCAGCATAGCTCAACAGCAGCAAGCGTAATGCCCTTGGCATTAACCCTCTCTATCAGAGCAGCAGGCACGGAAAAGGTCCTGGCAGCAACTTGAGAAGGTATCAAGCATGTAACATATCACTTTTTCCTCTTGACTAATGCTCCTCTTTCTCTGTCTCGCAGCATACAGCGTCGGCTGTCTTTGCAGCTGCCCATTCTTCATCATGCCTACTTGCCATCCATAGGAGGAGTTGATGCTAGCTGTGCCAGTCCCTGCGTAAGCCCCAGTGCCAGTCCTCGGCACAGACATGTGCCACCTTCCTTCCGAGTCATGGTTTCGGGGCTGTAGGAAAGGGAGAGCAGTGCTTCCTGAACTGTTTTTAAGTACTCAATGACTGGACTAAACATCTGACCTAGAACTCTGCTACAAACATGTAACATTGGCTCTTACCACAGAGGAACTACCACTGAGGCCATCATCACAGGAGTGCTCGTGTAACTCATGTGGGAAGGCAAGGCAGAAGGACACAAGGAGTTTGATCTGTAGCCTTATTCATGGAGTTTTTATTTCTTCATGTAGAAGTCATTGAAAAACGTTTCTTCCCAAATTTCTACTGGCACCAAGGAGGCTGGGAAATAATGGATCTTGCAAAAAAGACACTAGGAAATTAAAAAAAAAAAAAAAAACAAACACAAAAAAAACAAAGAAAAAAAAAAACAAGCAACAAAACCAAGGCTCAAATGTCACGGAGATTTATGTGGCTGCTGAGAACATGCAATTCTCTACTGTATCTGTGTAAGGAGAATACCATGGTTAAGCTATACCATATTTATTGAGAAAGATGCACTCATTTTTACAAGAGTTGTGTTAAATTGCTGGAAACATTCTGCACTGGTTAGTCTTGCTTGTTTTCATTTCAGGGATGATGTTCAGTAGGAAAGGAGGAAGATGAGAAATTATGTCTCAGGTGCCATTGAGACTCTGCAATGCTGTGAGCAGAGTTCTCTGACTTGCAGCTCTACATGAAACTCAAGCAGAGGCTGAAGCTGCAGCTCAGAGTCGTTACCAGCTGGGGAGCTGCTGGCTGGAAGCAGAGCACTTCACCCTTCCGCGGGGACGCTGGTAGTGACTGCTGACCATCTGCAGCTTCCTTGCAGCGCAGTTTCTGCGCTCATGCCAGAACACCACCAACTGTAATGTACTCAACTGTCTGGAAAAGTCTTAGGGCTGATGAGTCAAGAAGCTGAAGGCAGATGGGGAGTAGAGTCTTAATGTCACACGGGACAGATTGTTTTTCATAGTTTGTTTGAATTATCTCACACATAATTACAATAAAATTAATTTAGTGGATTTTTGGGGGGAGGGGCTAGGGGCACAGAGTGTTGTTGCTGCGGGCAAAGCCTGCAGAGCACATAGATGTGAATATACACTGTTTGCTTTGTGCTTGAGTGTGTGACAGTTGTAGTGGGCAATAGAGAGGACAAATCCAATTTACCAGTAGAATCTGGATTCTAAAAGAACTGTGAAAAAACCCAGCAGTTTTTCGCTCCATCCCCTGACCCAAAGTAATTAGGAGGAACGATAGTGGCATACCATCTGGACCAGCTCTAGAGCCAAACCCTCAAGCACAGGTGAGACACACATGCAGCTTCTTTTTCCAAAGGGCTGTAAATGTGACACCTCACTGCCAGGGCTGACTGCTAAGAGGAGGGGGTGGGGGGAAATACGTGAAGCACCCAGTAGGCTCTCAGTTTGCTTTGACCAACACCTGTGCACCTCAGAGCAAACCTTTGGAACGGCTCCTGCAAAGGTTTGTGAGTCAGCAATGACTGAAACGCAGCTGAAGAGGTTCATTAGCTGAGGGACTTGACAAGCTAGCATAAATGTCCATTAAAAATAAAACACACCTCATAGTGGCCAAAACCAATATGAATATGTATCTGAATCTTACAATCGGGAACATCACAAAATATTTCACTTGGCACATACAGTAAGAGAGGTTATGGAAATTATCTGTAGCTTTTAGAACAAAAACATGTAAGTATAAACACAGATAAAATAGAACTCATTACTCTGTTTAAGCACTAAACACTGACGTTGTCACTCAATGTGTGTTGACAGTATTCTCTTGCTTTATTAATATCATCAGGGCCTGTTTTATTTCAAAAGGAATGTTATTTTTTTTTTTAAAAAAAGGATAAAATTACAATACTGTATATAATGTGTACACAAAGATCTCTGTAGAAATATTATTCCAACTTAGCAGGAAAAAAAAAACAAAAACAAACAGAAGTATTGGACCATTGGAGGTGAGTGTGTGTGTGTGTGTCTGTAACTTTGTGAATACTGACTGTGTGATGTTTATCAGGTTTAAACCATGCAGTACATTCTTTGTCTCAATGATACTGTAGTTTATCCCATAACTTTTTTTTTTTCTGTTGTTGTTGGGGTTTATTTTTTTGTGTTGATTTTTTTTTTCACTTTACTGCAGATAACAAGACCAACCAAGTGAATATAGCTATTTAATGTTTCTGTTCTTTTATACTGCAGCAAAAATGTACTGTAAATTTATGAAGAGGCTGTGCCCCAATGGCATTTTCCAATGATGTTAGTGCACAAATGCTTTAAACTAGACTGGAACTGCCAGAATAAAATGTAAATGAAGACTTTCTTGTATAACCTTATACTGCATGAGATCAATTTTTAATAAATTGTTGCAAATCTGTTTTTATGAATAAAATATATAAAAACCTAGATTTTTGGTCTCAGTGCCCTCTTCCCCCAAAGCAAATCCATTTTTGATGTGTATGTAAACCTGTATGTATGTAAACACATACATAGCTGTGAGAGCCTCTCTGTAGAAGGAGGAATCCCATTGCCATATCACACTGTAGCAGAAGTTCAAACACACATCCTAGTAGTTAAAAAGTCCACATCTACAGAAAATAGTTAGGGGAGATTCTGCCCTGAAGTACAAACATTGCAGTACTCATGAGTGAAGTCCAAGCACTTTAATCAAATGGGAAAAACAATCAAAAAGTTTATGTCCAAATCAGACTTTGTACATGAGCTGCTCTCTATTGCACCATGATGAGTGTGAGTTCAGGAGAAAAAAAGAAAGACTTCACTATTTCATGTAAAATACTGATGTTGAGCCAATCTTCTAGCTTCAGCAAATCAGAAGTTTCTGAGAATAATTTGTGAAGGCAAACACAAAACCTCTCCATGCACTTCTATGCAACACTAAACCTCTCCATGCAGTTCCATGCAGCACTAAACCTCTCCATGCAGTTCCATGCAACACTAAACCTCTTCATGCAACACTAAACCTCTCCACGCAGTTCCATGCAACACTAAACCTCTCCATGCAGTTCCATGCAAGTGGTGGATCTTGTGTTCTAACCCAGGTTCTTCTGCATGGCAGAAGAGGAGAAGAGTGGGAATGTAGTGCAAGAAGCCAGCTAAAAGAAAGAGCACTTTCAGTTGTTTGCTTTTCAACAGGAGCATCCTCAAGCCAGCACAAAATGACATAAAGCCCAACATGAGGCAATTCAGAGCCACCACAAAATGACATAAAGCCCAAGATGAGGCAATTCAGAACCAGCACAAAATGACATAAAGCCCAAGATGAGGCAATTCAGAGCCACCACAAATGTTTGGGTTTTTTTTTTTAGATTTCTGATGCAACTTAGTGGTCCCACTGAACACATGCAAAAGAGAAAAATGCCAATGAAGACACAGCAGCATGGATTGTGGATTGCAGCACAGAATACCAGGTGCCAGAAGAACCTCAAACAGACACATCAAAGCTCATTCAAGAATGGAAGTAAGTCTAGAATGACTTTATTGTGAAAACTATATTCAATCCTAAATTGTGAGAAGACATGACAACTTAGGGTTGCTCAAGAGTAAGAGGAAGCCAGAAATCAAGCAAAGCACTGTTTTAAGAGGGAAAAGGGAAAATAAAAAATAAGGAAAAAAAAAAAGGAGGAGGATGTCAGGCAAGTGAGTTTACTTACACTGATGACCTTCCACAGTCAGGGCAAAGACACTTCCTATAAAATCATTAAAATGCTATTGAAATAATAATAGATAAAATAATATTATTAAATATTAAATATTAATTTAATATAATTAAAATATACAAACAAAATAAAAAATAATAAAACCGAGGATGCTAAGGGAAAAGTAACAAAGGCACTTCTTCAGTTTTCTTTTTTCTTTTAAAAGCTATAACACCTTATTTAAAGGTTTATGATCCAATCTTTTCTTGGTCTTTTGGGAACTTGCTTGTTCATCACAGCTCCTGGTGTGGTGTGCCTGTTCTCCCCCGAGCCTGGGTTAGTGTTTGCCTTCCTTTATGCTCAGGCTTGCTTAGCTGCTGGAAGCCAGCCCACCAAGACCTGTCCCAGCACTTGCACAGCAGCCTGTGGATGTCGGGAGAGGGTTGCTGTGCTGGCACACCACAACCCAAGGGATGGGTCAGTCTCACTGCTCCAGCTGACTCCCCCTGTGGCTGACTTGTTTCGTAGGGATATTTCTCCTCACAGCACAAGACTGACAAGGTTAATACAGTGATTTTTATCTGATTTTGGTCCTCAATTCCTGCCTGCCTCTTCCATCTGTTCAGATGGTGAATAGCACTTATGGCCACCACTTTAATATGCATGAATATTATCCACGAGTGCACTTTCAAAAGCACCCTGCCTCTTGAGCTGATCAGGATTCTGCCAGTGTACTACTGCACTCACCAGGCACTGCAGGGGAGCAACACAAGGTCCAGGGCTTCACTGGAAGAGGTGGAGAGGACATGGCTGGAGTTTATGTTGGGCTATTGGCAGAGACAGCCCTGGATGGCAGTACCATCACATCACTTGCCACAGACCTCTCTCACCTGAAAACATTTCAAGCCACTAGCTTTGCAACTGCAACTCCAGTCATGAGGTGCTGAAGTGGGCTAGATGAAGGGAAAGCATAAAGGGGCAGAGAAAAATGTAGAGGCATCTTCAGTCACTGAGGATGTCCTTCACAAGCTCCAAGAAAAGTGGCTGCTACTGATGGCATCAGATCCAAGCATTGCACAGGCACTTAAACCAATTCTGGAACTTCAGTAGAGGTCAAACAGATCTGAGAACAGGAGCAGGAGGTGGGAGTGCCAGCTGCAGGTCAAGCAGCCTCTAGGCTGGCTCACTAGAAGTACACAGAAAGGAACCCAGAAGACCTTGAGCTTCAGGATGAAGGACAGACAATATTCAATATTATTGGATAGGCTATCAACTGGTGATACACACCAGCAGGTCTTGTAAGAAGAGAGCATTCCTCTCCAGCATATGAACATCTCCCTTCCAGGAGCTCTGCATCCCTGTTACTTTGGACACATCTGTACAGCACAGTGCCAGCACAGCTCTTGCCACTCCAGAGAGCAAAACTGATCCCCCAACCTGAGAAACTCTTCACTTGATCACCTACTAGACTTGTGTCTGAAGCAGATTACCTCCTCCAAGCCCAGGAACAATGCATCCTGGAAAACAAGAAGGTGAGCTAGAATGCCAGGAGGCCTGCGTGGAGGAACAAGGAAATGCTGAACATTATTATTTGCAAAAAAGAAAGCCTGCAGAGGATAGAAACAGGGACAGGTAACCTGGAAGGAATAAAAATCTGAGCAGACAGGGAATTAGGTTAGGAAAGCTAAGGCCTGGAGAGAATTAAATCTGGAGAGGGACATCAAGGGTAAGTGACAAGAGGAAGAATGGGGAAAATGTGGGCCCTCTCTGGAATGATACAGGGGACCTGGTCACACAGGATGTGGAGAGAGCTGAGGTACTCAGTGACTTTTTTTGCCTCAGTCTTCAGTGGTCAGGGTTCTAACCACACCTTCCAAGTTGCAGAAGGAAAGGACAGGGACTGGAAGAACAAAGAAAGATAATGGAGCTCAGCCTGGAGAAGAGAAAGCTCCAGGGAGACTCTCCAGTGACTTTCCAGTACCTGAAGGGAGCCTGCAGGAAAGCTGGAGAGGGACTTTTTATAAAGGCCTGTGATGACAGGACAAGGGACAATGATTTTAATCTAGGGCAGGGTAGATTTAGATTGGCAATTAGGAAGGAACTCTTTGCAATGAGTGTGGTGAGACACTGGGGCAGGTTGCCCAGAGAAGTGGTGGACACCTCATCCCTTGAAGTGTTTAACGCCAGGCTGGATAAGGCTTTGAGCAACCTGGTTTACTGGAAGGGGTCCCTCCCCATGGCAGGGGCGTTGGAACTAGATGAGCTTCAAGGTCCTTGCCAATTCAAACCATTCTGTGATTCCATGATATCTTAAGGAGATTAAGGAGATAAAGACAAGGTCTGCTCTGAGGGACACCTGCAGGTGTAGGTTCCACTAAAAGACCTGCCAAGAAAAGCAAATGACTGAGCATAGATCAGCTTCTCCTCTTCTCCTTAAGAAAGGTAAAGGAAGCAAAGACTTAGTTGCTCATTCAAAGGTAGTCACATTTCCAAAGCCTGACTCTCCCCTTGGTGAATGTCTGGTGCAGAGACACTAACATCAATGGGCAGAGGACAAGGACAGCAGCTTCACAGTAGGACAGCAGAGAAGCAGTGGTGAGGTAAGGGTTAAAGGGCTTATATTCACCATGCCATAAGATCCACAACTCATCCTGACTCTCAACACTGGAAAGAAATCATCTTCAATTTACTTTGGCTTCATACTTAGGTCACAGGAAGACACTATTTGAGCAAAGGGGGAAATACATATACAAGAAGATGGTTTGAGAGTTATAAAGCTGCAAATGAAGAAGTGCATGAGCTGCAGTCACTTCTGAGGAAGACACATGCATGTCAGCAGCAGGTACAAGCACCTCTAGCAAAAGGCAGTCACTGTCATCCCACAAAGGCAGCTGCACAAATGAAGCTGTTAACATTGTTAGAACTGAAGCCAAGACCATCTCTAACTGCCTCAGTGTTGCTAGTAATGAAAATGGGATCAACTTTCCTCCTACCTCAACTCCTGAGAGGCTCAAGATTTGAAATTCAATTCAATAGCCTGGGCTATATCCAGGCTTCAGTTATTACTGGGGGGCAGTGCAGGAGTGTGCAGCTTGCACATCACCAGTCCATATGCAGCTTTTACAGAAACTGGTTCTTAAACACACAGAGAAAACTGCTTTTTTAACTGGACTGCCCTAGTCAAGTTGTGAGGAAAGGGCATATTTCACTGTTCTCCCTGTCTGTGCTGGCTTGAGACTAATTGGAATATTTTAATGAGAGAAATTAGATCATTGGCTGTGAAAAGAAAATGATAGTGATATGATAGTGAAATGATAGCACTCATTCTGCTGAGATGTACACAAAGATAAGGCCAATCCATGGCTGCCTGCTTGCCCTATTAACTCCTCTGCCTGCACCTGCATGAACTTGAACTAATCAACCTTCTTCTAACACCTCCTGCCTCCCTTTTCCCACTCCCCCTGCATGTAAGGGGGGGTCCTGAAATAAGGGAGGGGGGGGGGTGGAAAGAAGGTGGGAGGTTGGTTTGAAAGCCTTTCTGGGCAGTTTCTGCTGTCCAGGAGGGGTTTGTATTTCTGTATTGCTATTAACTTGTATATTTCTGTATATAGTTGTAAATACCTGTGTATATATTGTATGTATCTGCTTGTAAATTGTGCAAAGCTATAAATACAGCTTCAGTCCTTAACTTCCAGCTGGCTGAGTTTACTCTGGGTGAATTCCTAACTGGGGAGGGGGGCAGGTAACTCCCAAACCTGCACACATTTTACTGTTTTCAGAGGCCTCCAGAGAATTTCCCTTGCAGATTATAGACTCTCCAGTTTCAGGCTGAAAGTAAGCAGAAACTATGTCAGACTGCTGTTATAATAGAATATTTCTGTAATAAGACTTTTACTTCCCTGCTCCCATCCACTCACCTAATATTCTGTATTTACTGCTTTGCTTTAGTTTTAACCCCCAAGAATTTATTCTCCTAAGAATCAGCTGGCATTTAAACTTAAACAAGTGTATTATTATGGGAGTGAAGCTCAGCAAAGTGGAAAAAATTGCATGAGCTGTTCCAGCATAATGCATGTAAAACAAACAGAAACTTCAGAACCCTCTGAGGTACTTCACTGGGACAAATGAAAATCATTTCAAAACAAAGTCAAGTTATGGACAGAGGAATCAGTGCAGCCTCAGCAAGTGTGCAGCTGGCACCAAGCTGTGTGGCACAGTCACTTGCTAGAGGGCAGGGATCCATCCAGAGGGACCTGGACAGGCTGCAGAGCTGTGCCCAGGCCAACCTCATGAAACTCAACAAGGCCAAGTGTAAGGTCCTGCACCTGGGTAGGCACAATCCCAAGCACAACTCCAGGCTGGGTGAGGAATGGCTGAGAGCAGCCCTGAGGAACAGGCCCTGGGGGTCTGGGGTGATGAAAAGCTCAAGATGAGGCTGCAGTGTGAGTGTAGCCCAGACAGCAACTGTGTGCTGGGCTGCAGCAAGAGCAGTGTGGGCAGCAGGGCAAGGGAGGGGATTGTGCCCCTTTGCTCTGCTCTCCTCAGACCCCAGCTGGAGTCCTGTGTGCAGTTCTGGAGCCCCCAGCACAGGAAGGACATGGAAGTGTCCCCTCCCATTGTGCTCTTTATGAAACTGGCATTTGGTACAAAACTACTCTTATTAGGGACAAGCAAAATGGTCATCAGGGTGGAAAGACATCTGAAGACATTTATTTAACTGGTCTGTGGTACAGCAGTTCAGCCTTAGGAGCACTGCTCCTCTCTCATTCCAAACTTTAACTCTTCTATCTGAATCATTAAAAATACATCAAGAAAGTTAAAGCACTCTAATCCTCCTGCCCCTTCTCAGCTCAGCTCCTGCAGCCTGTGTGCTCACAGGCAGGCAGAGCAGCCCAGACATTTGTCAGGTGGACAATGCCTCTCCAAACAACATTTCCAACATCCCCCTGCAGTGCAGCATGCAAAGAGGCTGCACTGTTGCACACTTCTGCTTTTGCAGTCACTTTTTTGTTTTGCTTTGCTTTTCTTCTCCACTCGCCACCTCCATTGGTCTTTATGCAGTTGTTACCAATGCTGAAACTCCAGTGAGGTTCAAATCCTTCTGAAAAGGCTGTCAGACCTCACTGGAGAAACCATTAGGAGCAAACACTCACTTCAGGAGTCCCAAATGTGACCAAAATGGTTTGAAGAATTAAAAAGTGCCTATTTAAATACAGCCTTCTTTTAGACAAGGGCTTGATTTTTTTTCCTGTCAGCGATCATCAGCCACTTACTTTATTTAACAAAGAGCACACCCAGCTCTGTTTCAGACTTTGCAGGCAGGCTTACAATATTTTTTCATAACCCTTAGTTTCTGTCTGGTTTTTTGTTGTTTTTTTTGGGGTTTTTTTGGGGGGTAATGTTGCTGATTTATCATTTGTTTGTTTACAAGCAAGACAGAAACAAAATGAACTTTCCCATATGGAGAACACCAACCGTAGAATGCTCGCTTCTGTGCAGTACAAATGCTGAAGCATAAACTGCTTCTCCACACCCAGCATGCAGAGCATGTATCTCAGGCTGTGTGGCTACAAGCTTAGTGCTTCAGTCAGATGCAGGATAATAAAATGATCTTGGGCCTCATTACCTTAGCCTGTTGATATGAATATTAACATAGATTAAAATCTGAGCTGCAAAAAGAAAACGCAGTCCTAGCCCTCATCACAGGCAAACTGCAAGCAAAAACGAATTCCTTGAATTAATTTAGTTCATCATACTCTAAAGCTACAGTAAGACACTCTACATTAAGGTCTTCTCTGAAGGTTTTGGAAGTTTTGTAGCTAACTGCAATTTCAAGAATTAAATCTTTGGTTCTGCACTTCACTTCTGGCTTTGATGAATATCCTGCTGCTCTGGCTGCATACACAAAAGAAAAGAAGTCTAGGGAGGCAATTTTCTTTCTTTCAGGACCCAAATCAGCTTGGTCTGCATAAAAACATTTAGGAACGTATCAGGATGTAGACAGCCTTGCTGAGATTAATTTCATGGGGTATATTCAAGATTATGAAAAGATGTTTCTCATTAATTTATCTCTCTTTTGGCATAATGCTTTCCCTTTACTAATACTCAGTTCTTGTGCTCTGTTCTAAATAGCTGTTGTACTACCTTCATCATGGTTACACTACACCCATGATGCTGATAGGAGTCTTCATCTTACTTTCCACTTTTTTATTTCTATAGGGTAACAGTGTTTACAGAATCACAGCACCATGCAGGTTGGCAAAGCCCCTCAGGATCACCAAGTCCAACCTAGAACCCTACTCTACAAGACTCACCTTAAACCATAGCCCCAAGCACCACATCCAAATGACCCTTAAACACATCCAGGATGGATGACTCCACCACCTCCCTGGGCAGCTCCTTCCAGTCCCTGACCACTCTCTCTGTGAAGAACTTTTTCCTAGTATCAAATCTAAACCTCCCCAGCCTCAGCTTGAGGCCATTCCCCTTGTTCTGTCTCCAATTCCGTGTGAGAAGAGATCAGCAGCAACCTCCCTAAGATGTCCCTTCAGGTAGCTGTAGACAGCAATGAGGTCCCCCCTCAGCCTCCTCTTCCTCACACTAACCATCCCCAGCTCCCTCAGTTGCTCCTCATAAGATTTGTTCCCCAGGCCCTTCCCCAGCTTTGTTGCCCTCCTCTGGACCCACTCCAGCACCTCCACATCTCTCTTGTATTGTGGTGCCCAGAACTGAACACAACACTCAACTGTGGCCTCACCAGAGCCCAGTCTAAGTGGACAATTGCCTCCCTGCTCCTGCTGGCCACAGCATTTTTAATCCCAGCCAGGATGCCATTGGCCTTTTGGCCCCCTGGGGACACTGCTGGCTCACATTCAGCTCCTGTCTCTTACAACCCCCAGATCCCTTTCTTCCAGGCAGCTCTCCAGCCACACTGCCCCAAGTTTAAAGTACACTGTTTGAAGTTACACAAGAAAAACTAAGGCAGAGAGGAGAAAAAAGATTTCTTTTTGATTTATGCTGCAGAATGTTTAGTGTGGAAGTTCAAAAATGTGTTTAACATCCTAACAAAGGGGAAAAGATGTACAGAGATGATGAGTTCCTCCAAAAGTCCATTCCAATCCTCTGTTATGAAGCTGGCTTGATGAATACTGAGTATTGAATACTCAGCAGCAGACTCACAGCATTAACCAGGTTGGCAGAGATCTCTTGGATCATTGAGTCCAACCTGTCACCTGACCCTTCGAATTAACTAACCCATGGCACTAAGTGCCTCATCCAGCCTCCTCTTAAACACCTCCAGGGATGGGGACTCCACCATCTCCCTGGGCAGCCCATTCCAATGGGCAATCACTCTTTCTGTGAAGAATTTCTTCCTAACACTAGTGGGAGGTGTCCCTGCCTATGGCAGGGGGTTGGAACTAGATGATCTTTGAGGTCCCTTCCAACCTTACCATTCTATGATTCTAATGTCCAGCCTAAACCTGCCCTGGTGCAGTTTGAGACTGTGTCCTCTTGTTCTGTCATTGGGTGCCAAGCCCATGACATTATCCATCCCTTATTCTATACCCTCTACATCATGCTATTATAAATAGACATTATTTATTAATAGGAATAGTAATATCCAGGTGAAAAATAATAAATGATGAGAAATTATTTACTAAGAATAAATCTCTCCAGAAAAGTTGTTTCTAAGGTTGGAATGCAGGCCTGTGGGCATTTTTACAGAGGAAACAGGCAATTTAAACAATTGAGAAAACCAGAAATGCAAACATTGATTGGAACTGTTGGAAAGAGATTCTTGTGGTCAATATGCCTCTTGCTCTCTAGGGGAACTCGAGAGGCTCCTTTCTGCTGAATCACAGAATGTCAGGGGATGGAAGGCACTTTGAAAGCTCATCCAGTCCATCCCTACCTGCCAGAGCAGGATCTCCTGGAGCAGACCACATCTCCAGAGAGGGAGACTCCACAACCCCCCTGGGCAGCTTGTTCCAGGGTTCTGTCACCCTCACAGGGAAGAGATTCTTCCTCAGGTTCACATAGAACCTCCTATGCCTCAGTTTCCACCCACTGCCCCTTGTCCTGTCACTGGGCATCACCCAGCAGAGCCTGGCTCCAGCCTCCTGGCACTCACCCTGCACATATCTATAAACATTAACAAGGTCACCCCTCAGTCTCCTCCTCTCCAAGCTAAAGAGCCCCAGCTCCCTCAGGCTCTCCTCAGAAGGAAGATGTTCCTTAATCATCTTTGTGGCTCTGTGCTGGACTCCCTGTTCTTGAACTGGGGGGCCCAGAACTGGACACAACACTCCAGATGATGAAGGCACAATTAATTACAGTTATAGAATCAAAACAGAACTTTAATTATAAAGAGGTTTTTGGAATATTTACTCACAAAATAGTATCTCCAGATTTCCAGGGCTGCATTACAGTTCCAGACTGTACCCAAAAACACTTGGAGGGGTTGCTGTTGGTGGTTTGGTACCCACTGAAGGCTTTTGAAGTTTTCCAGGGCTCTAGTAGAGTGCTGGGGTTTAGACAGTCTCTGACCTGGTCTTGATTCCGTCCAGATCTCCGGATTCTTCATGGAGATTTGCAGCTGTGCAGGCAGACACAATGTCTTGCTGGGGGCTAATTATTGCCTACGATGTGGAGGCACTTAATGCCTCTC
>WBNM01002462.1:8483-40994 GCA_013399055.1 Ramphastos sulfuratus | reverse complement strand
ATATATTTTTTTGTTTGTTTGTTATATGTATTGTTTTGATTTCCCATCTCTGAAACCTTGCATATGGTTGTCCAAAAGCCATTTCTTGCTCTGTCTGACTTTGAATGTAAGCTCCAAGGTTAAACTGTTGGCATTTCTCATTCTTCATTAGGAAGCCTTGTGACTTCTCTTTCTTTGACACTTAAAGAAGTGAAAGTCTTACCTGTCTTGGCCTCAGATAGGAATCTGAGAACCTGGACAGCTCTGTTACCCGAGGCTGTAACTTGAACCTCATCAGTATTTCACCTTCTTTTAATTTCTTCAGAGTGAGGTTGAGAACAGGAAGGAGATGGACAATTCCTGCAGAATAATAGTCTTAAATTATCAATTAGGTAGATCAACGAGTAGGCTTGACCTTTTATTTGTATTTCTCATTTGGTCATGCAGCTGAAACTTAGGCTTTCATCTGTTAAAAGTGATACCTTTTCTAGCATTTGTAAATTAAAAATGGAGAACACAGGCTCAGTTGTTTCTACTACAATAAGTTAGTTGATGTGTATTGTTTATGGTAAGAGCTGCTACAGCCCTTGCAATGAGTAGAGTGCACCTGGAATGTTTTTGCTTGCCTTCAGGAAAAAGACTTAAACCTAAAGAGGACCAGGGGCAGCATCTTCTCTGTAGTCTCTTACATGAGAAAAATACCACATGGTGACCAAATCAGCACAGAGGCTGACCAGTTTGGGTTTAAATATAATTAGGTTATAAGTAAGATGTAAATAGCATGAAAACAGTGTTTTAGGTGTTACAACTCCTTACACGTGCCCTCATGGATTGAAGCATAAATATCTTTATAATAGTGTCTTCATTACTTCAAGAAAGAAGTTTTACCTCCTAATTAATGATAGGAGACTTGACCTAGTAACCTTCAAGGTTCCTTCTGTTCCTTTGTTGAAAACTGGAGTTGAAAGAGTTACTTTCTTTTGGAGCTTCGATTGGTCGTGTTACTGCTTACAATGAGAAGTTAGTTTCATATGGGGAGAAGGCATGGCAGAAAAGGTTTCACTGATGGAACACATCTTTGTGGGTGTGCTTTACTTGCAGTAAATTTCTAAGGACATTTTTATTTGTAATGCACAGACAGTGCTGAAGTCACTTAACATGGTTGTGTTTATTAAAGATGAAGTCACATGAAGAAAGTCTCTCCCAAAAGGAAAAAAGTACAGAAGACAAGGCCAAGGAAACAGGTAAGATCCCCATTCAGAGTGCATATATTCTCCTGCAGGAGCAAAGCTACAGGTTTTCATTGGTGCAATCCAGCTAAACAAGAACAATCTTTATTTAGCTGCAGTCAGGAGCTTAATGTTATTCCATATGTTTGGAACACTTAGTAGAGGTTTGTTTGAAAATTCCAGATGGAAATATTCTTAAAAACAGGCATAGTAATACAATATGATTCTCTGCCTTTTAATGTTGGATGTTTTTCTCAGTTAAGCCCCGTTCAGTTTTCATCAGTAGAACAGGATGCTCAAACAGGATGTAATAATCTTAAGATGAATACTGTATTTAAAATTTAAGTATTTAGTATTTAAGATGAATACTGTATCCATACTGACAGTATGGATAAGCAATCGTAGAGACAGTGTTGCATCTCTAGGCCAAATCTGAGGCCTATAATTATAGAAGACACAAAACATACTTGTTTGTTTGTTTGTTTGTTTGATTTTCTTTTCATGATACAGAATACTCTTGACTGTCTGATTGGGTCTGTGCTACAAAATGGGCTTTCCCTCAGAGAAAGTTACAGCATGTTAAAGCTAGGCTGGTTTCCTTCTCTTTCTGCCCTTATGGAGACACATTTCTAGCTCATTATGAAACCAGCAGCCTCTTTCAGTGCCCCTGCACAGCATTACTGAGCCCAGCTGCACAGCTGATGTGCTACACTGCCTGCTCACCATCAGGGTGTCTCCCAAACTGCAGAGGAGTAGTGTTTTAGAGGGAGTTACTTCTCATTAAGTGTTGAATATAGCTGTGAGGTGACACTGGGCAAACTCCTGACAGTGCATTAAGTATACATACATTACTTACACCTCAGGAAATTTTAGAACTGCATAGGTTTAGAGACAAGGAAGGTGAGAGTCACATCATCTTTTAGCTTCTGCCAGGTTATTGATGACATTGATGACAGGTTATTGGTGAAATGACTTCTGGTCAGCCATAATAATGCTTCTCTTCTCACCCCTGCCAGCTCCTTTTTGTATTCTAGAATTGAATAGAGAAAAAGACTACCTGTGCTTGAATCTGCTCCATCAAAAACAGAAATTACTGTCCTTTTTGGTATTGTAAATATATTTCTAACAATGTTTTCTCTCCTCTTTCCTCTGCCTCCCTCTTTTCTTTTTGCCTTTGTTTTTCATCAGAGCATCAGCTTTTAGAGCTAGAGAAGCATCTAGCACAGACAGAGAAAATGTTAAATTCTTTATTGACTCAGTTGGATCCATTGTCAAACTGGTGAGTGTTTCCAAAACATCTCAGTTAGTATTGATTTCTGTAAACTGAAATTCTCCAAAATGTTAACAGAGATGTTAAAATGTTCTGTATGTGTGGGTAGGTAACAGGGTTTGGGAACCTTCTGTAATTACTTATTGTTTCTGTAGCCTTTTGTATGAAATAGCTCAGTTTCTGAACTCTTCCACCTCCCATCTCTTGTTCACTGAACAAATCAAAACCTTAGGCTTAAAATGACATTACTGTAGCTTAAAAAGTTAAACTTTGGTGTTGCCTGAGGAGACTACTACTAAAAACCATACTTCAGCTCAGCAGCATTTGAAAGCTGATGTGGGAATTCGATTTCTGGCAGCAGAAAGCATTTCCTCCTTTTGCTGTAATGAGAATCATAAAATGGTAAGGTTGCTAAGGACCTCAAGGATCATCTAATTCCAACCCCCTGCCATAGGCAGGGACACCTCCCACTAGTACAGGTCACTCAAGGCCTCATCCAACCTGGCCTTGAACACCTCCAGGGAGGGAGCAGCCACAACCTCCCTAGGCAACCTGTTCCAGTGCCTCACCGCCCTCACTGTAAAGAACTTCCCCCTAATATCCAGTCTAAATCTCCCCTCTGCCACTTTAAACCCATTGCCCCTTGTCCTGTCATTGCAAGACCTTGTCAATAGTCCCTCCACAGCCTTCCTGTAGGCCCCCTTCAGATCCTGGAAGGCTACTCTAAGGTCTCCTGGAAGCCTTCTCTTCTCCAGGCTGCAGAGCCCCAACTCTCTCAGCCTGTCCTCAGAGCAGAGCTGCTGCAGCCCTCTGAGCATCTTCATGGCCTCCTCTGGACTGGCTCCAACACTTCCACGTCCTTCCTGTGCTGGGGGCTCCAGAACTGTACGCAGGACTCCAGATGGGGTCTGACGAGAAGACAAAGCCAGTTACAGGGGACAGCAGCTGATGTTTGTGCTGTGCAGTGAACCTGCTGAGTGACTGTAGGTGTGCTGAGGAAACATGAGTGCTCTGTTGAGTGTAACAAGGCAGTAGGTAATACAGCCTCCCTATAGTTCTAGAAATGTTCTTTTTTTAAGGGCCTTACCAGTCCACTGGAAATAAAAGTATCCCTGCGGTCTGTTTTGTGTTGATTCTATCCTTCATGAAGCCTACCTTAAAACATGCAGAATTTCATGAGCGTTCCCTTAGTACTTTTGAACTTAGCATGTGCTGAAACTGTTAAGCAGTAAATTCACTAACCAGTTTGCAAAACGTTTCTAGCAGTGATGGGAAGGAGAAAGGGTAAATAAAATCTGAAATAAATGAGAAAATTGTCTGAGCTGTAAAGTTCTGTATTAGGCATTCCTTTTCTGGAAATAAAGCTCCTTTGGCTTACTGTTTCTTCCAGTAGTTATTACTCAGCCTTGGCCTTTGGGGCTCCAGTGTTAGAATTCTGCTACTCAATAAGTAGATGCAAGTGCTGAGCTTGCTGCTTGTCAGGAGACAGTTCTCAAGGAAGAGTTTAACTAAACACGTTGCAGACTTCACTGTGGGGCTTAGCCACTGCAGGAAATGCTGAGAGCTTATGCATTTATTATCAACCACTCACTCAGGAGGTAATCTTTCAGCTGTTGACATCTGCCTTGTTTTCTAGTGTTAATGCTTTGGCTTGTGAGCAGAAAGATGAAATAATGACCCAGCTGCAATCGATCAGACGACTGATGAAAGAAAGCGGGCTGGATAGATCGGAGAACAAGATGAAAGGTATTTGGATTGCAGACAGGGTCCAGTCTGGGGAAATATTCTGTATTAGCTGGATATGTGAGCAAATCCAAGTTATGCTAACTGCAAAATTGTAAGCTGAAGTTTTCTCACCCTGCTTAGAATGCTTATCTGAAGGGCCAAGGACACAGGCTACAGCAGCCTGCAGAAGAACTACAGTAACAGCCTGGAATTAAGGCAAACAAGAGGCGCTCTGAACAGATAGCGATGAACCATCTGTCTTGGGCCCTTACAGCTTGGCCTTAAATGAATTAGGCCAATTAGAGAATTCCACAGGAGTTTGTATTTGGGCAATTTGGGCCAGCTGGTTGGGGCAAAACCTTGTCCCTTCGATGATTTGGAGCAATTGCTTTTGTAATGGGCTGGCCTGAACAGTCTGTTAGAAGGGTATATAAATGTATGTTCATATTCAATAAATGGGCAGTGGCATGGGCATTGCTTGGATCATACTGGTGTGTGCCTGACTGTCCAGGACCTCTCGTCAGTTGGCTCCATTCCAGGACCCCCCTGCCCCCCTTACAGGTATCTCTGCTTCAGTCCAGAACTAACTAGTTTGCATTTTAAAAGAATAAACAGATCTTACTATAAAAATGCATCTTAGGTGAAATGGGTGTAGTATTCCTTTCTTTCTGGAGTACTATTTTCCTGTTCAGGGTGTATCCAATTACAGAAATTAGATACATTATAATAATAATTTTTTTACGGAACAGGTGCTGAAAGATGTAGAACTAGGATAGACCACATTGTCACATTCTGCTTCCTAAAAGCTGGGCTCCTTGGATATGAGATCCTGAGCAAACTCTTAGTACTGGACTAACTTTAGGGTGAGAATTCCCAGAGAGGGACCTCTCAGGCTATGAGTAACCTTGTGTGATTATACAAACCAGCAAACAATGAGCTGCAACTGGAGATGTGCAGGAGGTGCAGAGCAGTCCAAGAGAAATCTTAAAAGGTTAAAAATGGTTTGGCTTCGAGGAGACCTTATAGTAGCCTTCCAGTATCTGAAGGGGGCCTACAGGAAGGCTGGGGAGGGAGTATTGACAAGATCTTGCAATGACAGGACAAGGGGCAATGGGGTTGAACTGGCAGAGGGGAGATTTAGACTGGAAGTTAGGGAGAAGTTCTTTGGAGTGAGGGTGGTGAGACACTGGCACAGGTTGGCCAGGGAGGTTGTGGAGGACAGAATCTGTGCACTGATTCTGTGCTTCACAACTTCCCTGGAGGTGTTCAGGGCCAGGTGGATGAGGCCTTGAGCAACCTGTTCTAGTGGGAGGTGTCCCTGCCTATAGCAGGGGGTGGGAACTAGATCATCTTTGAGGTCCCTTCCAACCTTACCATTCAATGGTTTGTCGGAAATTTGGGGAATTTTTGCTTTAGTTGAGTCTTAGAGAGAAAACAAATTTAAAATTCAATATTTTTCTAAACTGACCTCTAAATTTGGAGGCTTTCTAGTAATTTAAACTTCTGGTTTGTTTTTTGTTTTGTTGTGAATGATTAGATGTGAGCCAGATTTGTAATGAGAAACTTGAAGATCTCATTCAGTCATTCGCTGAACATTCTCAAGAGAAAGAAATAGATGACAGAGAAGATGACAGCAATGAGGATTCCTGTGAGGAAGTTGATAGTGAGTACAAAATAGAAGAGCATGAATTATGTGGTGAATGTGAAGTCCATCAATTGGAGCCTGATGTGGTAGAAGACCAAGAAGTGATGAAGGAAGACACCATTGAATCAGAAGAGATGGGACTGAGGAGACGGAATAGATGTGAATGAAATCTGCAGAAGTAAAACTTTCAAAAACCTAGGATTTTTTTTTTTTTTTAATAATGTTATATGCACTTTAAACTGTTTTGGATGAGGTGATGTGAACTGCTATATGCTTTAAAAAGAGAAATGAAATCCTGCCTGTGCTTGTATCTATGACAGTTCTGTTTCTGACTTCAGTGGCACCAGGATTTCACTCAATGTTTACATATTTTTTCTATTTATTGTTTCCTATACAAATATTTCTGTACTCTCTATATAATACACTGTAATTAGATCTGATGCTTCCCAAAAAGATTAGAGCATCTTGTAGTTAAGGCTATAAAAAAATAGAAGTTGCCTTTATGTTTTGTAACTGGTAAGCATGGAACTGTCGACCCTTGAGTTCATTAAAGAATCTGCACTGATGAATTTAGCTCTCTGTGAAGAACTTTGCTGTGAGGGTTGGGGCGGGGAGGGATGAAAAGGTCTGTGGGGTAAGTCTTAGGGATGCTTTCCAAGTCAAGTGGGTTTATTTGGAGAAAGAAATGTAGCCACAGACACCTTTTTAAAATAGTTGTATGCAAGTTTGCTGTCTGCTGAGGAGCAATGTCTGGTTTGGTTATGTTAATGTCAGCCTTAGTGCATTACCCTGGATCACTTTATCTCTTCCCCACCTGTCGTTGGTCAAGCTGAAAAGCTGCCTCATAGCCGTTGCTGCTCTCTCCCCATTTCATACTGAACACTAGAGGCTCTGGGCTGTTCATTTCCCTTCCTTAACCTCAGCATTACCTGCTGTAGCACTGTTTAAGAGCTGGGGTGGTTGCAGGTTTCTTTTTACAACACATGATGCCAATGTCACACTGCTGAGCATGTTTTTCTTTGCTAGAATAATTCTTGTCTATACCTTTTTTTCCCCCTACTTTTTGTTTACTTAATGCTTATGGAACCGGCACCTTCTAATGAGAGGAATTAGTTAGAAGGTGGTCTTGACAGTACCATCCAGTTAAAACTTGCAGGTATAAAATTGCATAACACTTAAGTAGGACAAATAGAATGCCTGAACTCTTTTGCCATCTTTTTGCTTACTGGAAAAGAACATGAGTTTGGTTTTATGGAGGAAGTGCGCAGCAAAAGGACCAAAATTCTTAGTGTGTCGCTTGCTGAAAGGAGTGAATTGTTCATTCTTGTGTAGAAACAGGGTAGGTCTTTGGTTCTAAAAATGGGTCATGCAGGCTTGGAGGTGGCAGCATCCAGACATACATCCTCAGTGGTGGTTTATTGGTAGTTGTGCAGTAAGTTAGCTTTTGCTTGCCTTGGGAAAACTGACCACCCAAGAAGACAAGTTTTCTCCAGAGGTGACAGATTTCCCCCCAAGCCAGAAGGGACAAATCTGGACGGGTGCTTGGCTACAATTTGATTTCCAAAATCACTGGTGTAGGGGTGGTCACTCAGGACAACCGGAGCTGTCTGTAAAAATTATAACCAGGAAGGCTAGCTGAAGTGAACCGAAAGTAACTGCGAAGCCTTTGCTCAGAGGGAAGGAATGGTGGTGCCATGGCATTTGCGGTTTGGTTCCATCGCTGCTGCGCTGTGAGTGCTGTGGGTGCAGGTCGGTATTGCTGCTTTCCAGACACTGCCACTCTCGCTGGGGACTTCACCTGTAGGCTTTCCCTGCTCTGGGCAGCGTTTGAATCGTTGCTGCTGTGGCTTTCACCTTCGCTGGTCCTTGCGTGCTGCTGCCGCCTGAGGCTTTGGGCTGCTACGGGGCGACTTTCTGACGCGGTGCTACAGACACTCACTTGAGCCCTTTGCTGCCCTTGAGGTCTCTGGTTTCGGCTGCCTGCCTTTGCTGAGGACGCTGCTCTGAGCGCGGCCTAAGCGCCCAGCTTGCCCAGCAGGTGGGTGCAGACTCGACTGGCAGCGAAGGGAGCAGCAGGGAGTTCCTGTTCCCCGCTCTCTGGGGCGGGAGCCTGCGGCGCTGCTGTACGAAGCCTGGCTCAGGTTGGCCGGTCCGCGCTACTGTGCCTGGCCAGGTCCTGGGGCGGTGGCAGGGGCGGAGGGCGGCTGTCGGCGGGCAGGTAGGGCGCCGGCAGGAGCCGCCCCCGCCCCTGCGGCGGCTGGGCTAGGCTGAGCCGGGCTGGGCTGGGCTGGGCTGCGGCAGCTGTGACGACGCGGCCGGCGGCGGAGCGCCGTTGCCATGGAGACGCGTGGGGCAGGCGCTTGTCGTCAGCCGTGCGGGGCCCGGCGCCGCCAGGCCGAGACAGCGCTCCGGTGCGAGCCCTCCGGCGGTCCGCAACGGCCCGGGCGTCTACTGGGCCTGCCCCCGCTGCGCTCCCGGTAGAACACCGCCGTTTTGTGGAGCCGCCCAAGCCGCCGATGTTTATTTGTTCCTTGGTGGCGCTGCTGTCGCTCGTGTTACTTGAGTTCGTTAGCGGAGAAATGCAGCAGCGCTGACTGCGCCCCTGCGCTTCGCCCGCCGGGATGTAACGGTCCGGTCAGTGGCACGAGGTCGTGCGAAGACAGCGGCTCTGGGAGCGTTGAGTGCTCAGAGAAACGGGGCGGGAACGGCTGGAGGTCCGTGCCGTGGGTGAGCAGCCGTGTGGCCACCTGCTAGCAAGCCCTGCAGCTGTCCTGATAAAGGAAAGGATAGGTGGGAAATAAAACCTCCTCGGGAGGCAGGATCGGCTTCTGCGCGTGGTAAGTTGGAATTGGAGCTTCCGATTTCTGGGAAGTAAGTAATAGGCTTTTTTGGCTAAAACTGGCCAGGCTGAAGGAGGCAGCAGCGTGGTGGTGAGATGTGGCTCTGGGGGCCAGCTGTGTGCCAGGAGGGCAGCTTTGGCCTCTGGAAAACAGCTGGTGCCAGGGCATGGTACAGTTGAGAGACAGGCAGTGGCTGTACATTAAGAGTAAAAAAGGTTCAGTATTGTCAAGGGGTAGCTAATAAGTAATGCTGCCAACAGAAGGTACTGAGATGCATACGAGGAAGAGGAAGTCAGACTTGAGGTGAAGGTGTAAATTTGAGCAGGAATTGGGTTAAGCATTAATAAGGTAAGACTGCAGTCAATCGGTGGTGGAGAGGGGAAGCATGTCCCGGCTAGCTGAAGACAGCTCCGTGCCCTGCTGACAGCCACGTTCTTTGTCGTGCACTAGGGGTTTTTGTTCATTTTGTGTCTGTGTTTTGTTCCAGAAATCCTTGCATTAAAAAGGACATTGTTTTCTTAATAGCACCTTCTGCTTTTGACTTTGCTCTGAAGACTGCAATTGAATTTGCATGGATTTGGAAGTTAAAGGAGTTGCCGCATCCCCTCGGAGGCAGGCAGGGAGGGGGCAGAAATGCCAGGTATGTTAATGGAAAGCTCCAAGTTGTTTTCTTTCCTTGCTCTGACGTTTTAACAAATATTTTAGTTGTACTTAGGCTTAGTTTGAGAATTTAATGCATTCTGTGGGGAAGGAAACTGGTGAAGAAATTATTTTTGTCAGAAAGTGCTAGTTTAGTATGACAGCTTCTCAAGTGAAAGTGTAAACAGCTGATACCCAGGGTACTTAACTGGGATGGGGAGAACTGGAGAAGAAACTACTGCTTGCAACCACAAGCAACAGAGACTGGAACCTCCTTGCTGCGTGCTGTCTCGGGCTGTTGGAGAAACTGGTAACACATGTGTCTGTGTTTTTGTTTTGCAAGACAGCAATAAAGCAGCTCCCAAACATAATTTCAAAAGCCATGGCTTCAAACTGGTGTGTGAAATGAAGCTCAGTGCTCTGCGTTCCCTCTGAAGGAGGTTTCCCAGATGCTTCTGTTGGTCTGTGGTTTTAGGCAGGGTGGTTGTGCAACCCTCACAAGCTCACTCAGTCTGGTTACCTTTGGAAAGCCTGATCAGTACTGCTATGATCTTGGCTTCCGAGGGCCACTCTTTTTGTTACAGGTGAGATAAATATTGCTAAGAACAGTTGACTTTTCTCACAAGGTGCTGTGTGCTTTGTGCCCATGAAGTAAGTTAATTGGTGATGTTCCCTCAGCCCCAAATCACCCATTTAACTTCCTTATTTCCTTATTTGTTAGATGACTCCTGTAGGAATTGATGGAGCTTGCCTGTCAAGTTGCTGTTTTCCTTTTTTTTTCCTGTCTGGTATGCAATGAAAAAGAACCTTTTGTAAAGGCTATCACATCAGCCTTACGTTACCTTTTAACCAGCCTTTTGGGAGTGAAGGACCTCTGTACAAGGAGAATGTTTGGGACATTAGGTGTAGATTGTAAAGGAAAAGAAATGCCCTTTCTTTCCCTCCAATCTCTCATTCCTCTTTTCTGTCTCATGCTCCTCATTTTCCAAATTCACACTCTATAGCCCATCTGATTCTCAGTGGCTTGAAGGAATAAATCACAGATTAAAATGAGATTGAAGCTGTGTGCTTCACCCCATAAATGTGGATGGTCTGCAGGGGAACTTTTGTTTGCTTTCTTCCTATTTCGATGACTTGTGGAAAAAGCATTGCATGAAGACTAACATATAGGTTGTGGCATATTCCTACCACAGTTGACACGGTGCAGAAAAGGTCTATACTCTTGCTGAAATGTATTGCATTAAGCCTGACCTGTTGCAACAGCCCGACCTGTTGGAAGGCAGCAAAGGGGAAAAGGATCCGAGAGTCCTAATGGATAGGGAGGTGCTCATGAACCAGCAACGTGCTCTGGTGGCCAGGAGGGGCAATGCCATTCTGGGGTGAGTTAGAAGGGCTGTGGGCAGGAAGTCGAGAGAGGTTTTCCTGCCCCTCCACTCTGCCCTGCTGAGGCCACATTTGGAGTGCTGTGTTCAGTTCTGGGCTGCCCCCCAGCACAAGAGGGATATAGAACTGCTGGAGAGAGTCCAGCACAGAGCCATAAAGATGCTGGGAATGGAAGAGCTCTGTTAGGAGGAGAGCCTGAGGGAGCTGGGGCTGTGCTGCTGGGAGAGGAGGAGCCTGAGAGGTGACCTCAACAGTGGTTATAAAGATGTGCAGGGTGAGTGCCAGGAGGCTGGAGCCAGGCTCTGCTGGGTGATGCCCAGTGCCAGCACAAGGGGCAATGGGTGGAAGCTGAGGCATAGGAAGTTCTATGGAACCATGAGAAGGAATTTTTTCCCCGTGAGGGCGACAGAGCCCTGGCATAGGCTGCCATGGGGTGTTGTGGATTCTCCCTCTCTGGAGAGATTCAGAACCTTCCTGGATGTGTTCCTGTGTGATCTGCTGTAGGTGACGCTGCTCTGGCAGGGGAGTTGGACTGGATGAGCTTTGGAGGTCCCTTCCAGCCCCTGACATTCTTTGAGTCTGTGGTTAAGACTGTTGCAGCTCTTCGTGGCTCGTTACTCGCGTGGCCGCCAGGCGGCGCTGCCTGCCCAGCGCTGTGCTCGGCTGTTGTTACCGGTGAATGCCCTTGCGGAGGGCAGCGCTGGGGAGTCCTCCTGAGCTGCGAGCTCCTCTTTCAGGAGCAGGCTGCAGGGCTGTGAGGCAAGAAGGGAGCTAAGAGTTCTGCGGCTGCTCTCCAATGTGTTAGGCCATCGCTGGAAACAGGATGTCTGCTTGGTTCAAGCTCTGATGATGAGGCCTCTGAGCTGGGGAATGTGAACACAAAGATGCTGCCCTGGACCACGTCTATCTGCACCTAGGGGGAGTTATGCTTACCCCAGTCACATGCTCTTCCCTAGGGATTTGCCTTTTGTTCTTGTTTGCAAAGACACCATGGGGTAGATGGAGCTGAGGGTTCATAGAATCAGCCAGGTGGGAAGAGACCTCCCACCTCCAAGCTCANAGGCCAGGATGCCATTGGCTATCTGTACTGGTGTAGTGCAATAGTCAGGAATATCACGTCAGGGGTGACCAGAATGCTGGGGATCATCAGAAGCTGTGGTTTTGCTGTGCTAACATCCTTGTTTATACATAACTACCTCCTTATCTTGACCAATTCCCAGCACAGAGCACTGCCACAGTTGGCAGTCCTATGAGACCCAACATACTGGTTTAAGGCTAATTGGAATATTTTAATGAGAGAAATTAGGTGATAGGTTGTGAAAAGCAAACAATGATGATGTCTGCTTTGCTCATAGGCTTGCTGAGATGTATAAAAGCAAGGAAACAGACAGAGATAAGACAGTCTGCTGGAGTCTTTTGGTAACTGTTTTCCTCCTTGGGCTTCTGCCACATTAACTGCTGCTGCTTGGATCTGTGTAACCCATTCTGCTTCCAACCCTCCTTGCCAATCCTCCCAACTCACCTTGCCTGTAAGGCAGACCCTGGGATAAGAGAGGGGGGTGGAAAGAAGGTAGAAGGGTGATTGGGAGCTTCTCCTGGGGACTCTGATTTCTGGGAGGGGTATTGTGTTTCTGAATTACTTTAAACTTTCTATTTCTGTATATAGCTATGAATATTCGTAATGTATTGTAATGTAGCCTGTACATTCTGCTAAGCTGTGATTACAAAGCTTTAGTCCTTAACTTCCAGCCAACTGAGTCTAGACTGAGTGAATTCATTGTGTGTGTGGGGCAGGTAACTCCCAGAACCACTACACTCTCCTGGTCACCTGGGCATATGCTGGCTTCTTTGGGAGCTGAGCCAGCTCCTTGTGGCCAGCTGGCTGTTGGCACTCTAGTTGTGGTTTAAGGGGTTCCCAACCAGCAAGGACAATGTGACCTAAAGCCTTGTAAGCAATGACTCTATAGAGCCTCAGGAACATGGCTTATTTTTAAGGCGTTACTAACAGCTGAAGTGGATGCTGTCTCCATTCTTAATGCCTAGCAATCTTCCTGTCAGGAGGAATAATGAGCCTTTTAGTCTGCTCACTTGGAGTGTCAGCCTCCATTGAAAACTTGCTGGTTTGCTCTTTTGTTAGCAGCATCTCAATTGACTATGTTGGACAGATACCTCAAGGGATTAATTCTAGGTATTGCAGGGGAAGCTGAAGGAGAGAACTGTGCATTTGCATCCTGATCTATGCAGGTGTGTAACAACATGTCCTTCCTAGGGCTGGAGATCAGACACAATGGCTGCTCGTGGGCCTCGCCCCCCTGGGTAAGTTGCTCCTGATTCTGAGTGGTTTGTGTGGCCGGGCACTGTGAGCTGGTGGGTGGTGTGGCCGTGCTTTGTGAGCTCATGTTTTGTGGCCGTGCACTGTGAGCATGGGTGGTGTGACCGTGCTTTGTGAGCTCATGTTTTGTGGCTGTGCTTCATGAGCACGGGTGGTGTGACCGTGCACTGTGAGCTCACGTTTTGTGGCCGTGCACTGTGAGCTCACGTTTTGTGGCCATGCTTCGTGAGCACAGGTGGTGTGGCCGTGCACTGTGAGCTCACGTTTTGTGACCGTGCACTCTGAGCACAGGCGGTGTGGCTGAGCATCGTGAGTGTGGGCGGTGTGGCCATGCACTGTGAGCTCACATTTTCTGGCTGTGCATTGTGAGCACGGGCGGTGGGCCAAGCATTGTGAACTCACATTTTGTGGCTGTGCATTGTGAGTGTGGGCGGTGTGGCCGTGCTTTGTGAGCTCACATTTTTGTGGCTGTGCACTGTGAGCACAGGGGGGTGTGGCCGTGCATTGTGAGCTCACATTTTGTGGCCATTCGTTGCGAGCTCACATTTTCTGGTTGTGCACTGTGAGCACAGGCAGTGTGGCTGAGCATCGTGAGCACGGGCGGTGTGGCCATTCATTGCGAGCTCACATTTTCTGGCTGTACATTGTGAGCACGGGCGGTGTGGCCAAGCATTGTGAGCACCAGTGGTGTGGCCGAGCATTGTGAGCTCACATTTTGTGGCCGTGCATTGTGAGCACGGATGGTGCGGCTGTGCATTGTGAGCTCACATTTTGTGGCCATGCACTGTGAGCACGGGCGGTGTGGCCAAGCATTGTGAGCACCAGTGGTGTGGCCGAGCATGGTGAGCTCACATTTTGTCGCCATGCCCTCTGAGCACGGGGGGGGTGGGGCCATGCACTGTGAGCACGGGCGGTGTGGCCAAGCATTGTGAGCACCAGTGGTGTGGCCGAGCATGGTGAGCTCACATTTTGTCGCCATGCCCTCTGAGCACGGGGGGGGTGGGGCCATGCACTGTGAGCACGGGCGGTGTGGCCAAGCATTGTGAGCACCAGTGGTGTGGCCGAGCATGGTGAGCTCACATTTTGTCGCCATGCCCTCTGAGCACGGGGGGGGTGGGGCCATGCACTGTGAGCACGGGCGGTGTGGCCAAGCATTGTGAGCACCAGTGGTGTGGCCGAGCATGGTGAGCTCACATTTTGTCGCCATGCCCTCTGAGCACGGGGGGGGTGGGGCCATGCACTGTGAGCACGGGCGGTGTGGCCAAGCATTGTGAGCACCAGTGGTGTGGCCGAGCATGGTGAGCTCACATTTTGTCGCCATGCCCTCTGAGCACGGGGGGGGTGGGGCCATGCACTGTGAGCACGGGCGGTGTGGCCAAGCATTGTGAGCACCAGTGGTGTGGCCGAGCATGGTGAGCTCACATTTTGTCGCCATGCCCTCTGAGCACGGGGGGGGTGGGGCCATGCACTGTGAGCACGGGCGGTGTGGCCAAGCATTGTGAGCACCAGTGGTGTGGCCGAGCATGGTGAGCTCACATTTTGTCGCCATGCCCTCTGAGCACGGGGGGGGTGGGGCCATGCACTGTGAGCACGGGCGGTGTGGCCAAGCATTGTGAGCACCAGTGGTGTGGCCGAGCATGGTGAGCTCACATTTTGTCGCCATGCCCTCTGAGCACGGGGGGGGTGGGGCCATGCACTGTGAGCACGGGCGGTGTGGCCAAGCATTGTGAGCACCAGTGGTGTGGCCGAGCATGGTGAGCTCACATTTTGTCGCCATGCCCTCTGAGCACGGGGGGGGTGGGGCCATGCACTGTGAGCACGGGTGGTGTGGTTGTACATTGTGAGCTCACATTTTGTCGCCATGCACTCTGAGCACGGGGGGTGTGGCTCTGCAGCTCAGTGTTTCCTCATAGCTGTAATCACAGGTTTGTGTGCTGAGTTACATTTAGCATAGGACTTGGAATGCATCATTTGCATTAGAGTGAAGGTGATTTATCTTGGGTCGAGCTTGGTGCTGGAGTTGTGCTCAGAGCTGTTGTATCTTTACCTTGTTGTTGTGGAACATTTTCAATTTAAGAGTCTGCAAAAAACTTTTTAATTTTTAAGTGCTGACCTCCTGTGCAGGTGTCACAGTAGCAATTACAGCAAAGTGGTTCTGAAGGGTTTGGGTTGGAAATCCTCTACAGTGCTACTGAAACTTCAAACCCTGCAGTTACTCTGGGAGATAAGCAACACTGCTGTTCCAAGAACCAGCTTTGAGAGTTCAGGGTTTTTAGTTTGCTGAAACAGCCTATAGCCATTTCTACATGACTGACAAGCATCTATGAGCATGACCTTGGCTGAAGTAAAGAGAACTTGCATTTCTTGGTGCTGTCAGTCAGCCTAATGACAACAAGGAGAGGCTGACAGACTCGGGACTCTTTAACCTGAAGAAGACTGAGAAGGGATCTTACCAATGCTCATAAATATTGAGCTTGGGTGTCAAGAGGAGGGGACCAGAGTCCTTTCAATGTTGCTCAGTGGTAGGACAAGGGGCAGTGAGCACAAACTAGAACCCAGGAGGTTCCGCTTAAACATAAGGAACAAAGTTCTTTACTTTGAGGGTGAAGGAACACTGGAACTGGCTGCCCAGAGCCTTCTCTGGAGACCTTCAAAACCTGTCTGGACACTTTCCAGTGCTAGCTGATCTAGGTCAACCTGCTTTAGCAAGAGGCTTGGACTAGAGGATCTCCAGAGGTCCCTTCCAACCCCTGCCATTCTGTGAGGAAAAACTGCAAATGAATAAGCTCTCTTATTTCAAACAATGATCTGGTTATCACAGGGCCGTTTGGAAGCCTTGGTGCTAAAGTATCACCAGTAGGTATTGATGGTGCTGTGGAGAGCAGCTAGGCTAAAGGCAGAAGGCACAGAGATGCTCTGATGAACTGGAGAGGTTTTCATTTCTTCAGCAGGGTGGAATGCTGAAGCAGAACTGTCTTAATCACTTCCAGAGCCTCTGGCAGGTTGGCATGCCAGGAAGCTCTTGCTCTGCTGGTGCCTTGCTGGTGAATGATGGTAGAGAGGTGTTGGCACTGACCTGCTCCAGAAGACAGACTTAAGGAGTCCAAGAGAGGACTTTGAGGATGATGTGGGGACTGGAGCACTGCCTGGTGAGGAGAGGCTGCGGGACCTGGGGCTGCTTAGTCTGCAGAAGAGAAGACTGAGAGAGGATCTAATCAATGTTTATAACTGTCTGAGGACTGGGGGTCAGGAGAGGGGGGACAGGCTCTGCTCACTGCTGCCTGGGATAGGACAAGGAGCAATGGATGGAAGCTGCAGCACAGGAGGTTCCAGCTCAACACAAGGGGTAACTTCTTGACTGGAAGGGTCCCAGAGCACTGGCACAGGCTGCCCAGAGAGGTTGTGGAGTCTCTTTCTATGGAGCCTTTCAAGGCCTGTCTGGATGTGTTCCTGTGTGCCCTGAGCTGGATTGTCTGGTCCTGCTCTGGCAGGGGGGTTGGACTGGATGAGCTATTTGGGTCCCTCCTACGCCTGACACCCTGTGAGCCTGCAAATCCCTGATCTATGATCTGGTTGCAGCAGCTCCTGCTGGAGAGCTAAACGAAGGCAGGAAGGGGATCCTGGCAGTGAAGAAAAGCCTTGCAGGGACCCTTCCACTACTAGGGTGCTCTGCAGCTGGGCAGGAGGAGAAGCTCTGTGGCCAGTTCTAGGGGTGAAACAGGAGTGACTGGATGAGACATCTGCAGCTGTAGTGAAACTTTTCATAGCAGAGAACTGTTTGTGCAGGAGCTGATAACTAATAATAACTGTAACTGAAAAAAGGGAGAAGCTGTTTGCTGCTGACAGTTGCCCTCCCTTCCTGCAGGGTGCCGTGCCTGGAGCTGAGTGGGCTGGGGGATCCTGATGGAGAGGTAAATACGACTTCATTCTGTCTTGGGTGGTGTTCTGAGTTCACATGCTGCAGGAGTCGATAGAGTATCACTCAATACAAACCAGTTGTAACTGCTTGGCCTTGTCTGACATTCCAGGATGAGGACACTTACACACCATGCAGTGGAAGTTATCCTCAGGCATACCCTCAAGATTCATCTCCTCATGCACAGCAGCACCAGGCTCAACAGGTCAGTCTGCTGCTACAAGTGTCTGTAAAGTGTGTCCCTTTAGAGCAATTTAGAAGTCATCAAGCACAAGAGAGAGTTTTTTTCCCAGCTTTATCCTTTTTTTTTCTTTTTTCTTTTGATTAAACTCATCTTCAAGTGCTGTTAGTCCAAAATATTTCTGGCAAAGGACTTTATACTCAGAAGCCTGTAGAATATTTTAGCAATCCTATTTCCCATAATACTTTAGCTCTTCTTTGTTGGTTTCACTGGTTTGTTGGTTTTTAAAGAGATATATTAGAATCATAGAACCATAGAATCAGTCAGGGTTGGAAGGGACCTCAAGGATCATCCAGGCCTAACCCTTCTGCCATGGGCAGGGACACCTCACACTAGATCAGGCTGTCCACAGCCTCATCCAGCCTGGCCTTAAACACCTCCAGGGATGGGGCCTCAACCACCTCCCTGGGCAACCCCTTCCAGGCTCTCACCACTCTCATGCTGAAGAACTTCCTCCTCACGTCCAGGCTGAATCTCCCCACCTCCAGCTTTGCTCCATTACCCCTAGCCCTGTCACTACCTGAGAGCCTAAAAAGTCCCTCCTCAGCTTTTTTGTAGCCCCTTTCAGATACTAAAAAGGCCACAAGAAGGTCACCTGGGGGCCTCCTCTTCTTCAGACTGAACAGCCCCAACCTCTCTGGGCAGCCTGCTCCAGGCCTCCAGCACCCTCACCATAAAAACATTCTCCCTGTGTTTTTGTGTAGGGTACAGAGCTTGGAGATGGCGATGATGATGATTTTACAGCTCTCGATGAGAAAGCTCTGCTGCAGCATTGCTACACGAGCAAGCCCTATAATATGCCACACAGTATAAGAAAATCAGAAGCTGTAAGTGTTTTGGCTGGTGTGGTGCTGATAACTGCCTAGACTTGCAGAATGGCTTCCTGCCTGTTCATCAGGAGCTTGACCTTTGGCCCTATTATGAAATTGCCCCCACTGGAAGGGTGAGAGTTTCACCTTTTTTTCCAGTGGGAGCTGAACCAAGTGATCCATGGAGTGTTTCTTTTCACCATGCTTTGCAATACTTCTGTTGTATGCAGTGATGCATTTAAAGGTGGGATGCAAGTTATGAACAATGAGTGCAGCTAAGGCTGAGTCAGCTGAGTGCACCTGAGGCATTCCTCTGGCCTGTAGCTTTCTCCTGTGACTGGATTCCATGACCCACGGATTCCACCATCCTGACTTGTTTCTACAGCAAACAGGCTGCTTTGCCTCCTTAACTGCTAAAGTGAGTGCAGGAGGAGAGCTGATTTCTGTAAGCTGTGTGGGCTCTGCTGCTGGCATTAGTTCAGGTCAGCCTCAACCAAAGCCTCTCCAGGCAGCATCCTCCTGTGATTCATAACCGTCCCCGTGAAGTCCCTCCTGTTACCCGTACCAGGACTGCCAACACTCAATGTGTAACTTTTGCCTCCTGCTGTGCTGTTGGCTGCTTCCAGAAAGAGTTTGATTGTGCCTTTGTAACTTCCCTTTGATTATGGAATGTTTCCAGAATGGCTCATAGCTGCTGCTTCTGCAAACGGAGCAAACCCAAGTTCCTTCAGCCTCTCCTTTCCTTGGCTTTGGCTCCAATCCTCTGTTGCATCCTTCCCAGCTTCTCTATTAATCTGGGGAAGGAGAGAGCCTTGAAAACTGGAGTGGAGGATGACCTCACTAGCATGTGCTGAAGAGAATGAAACCCTTGCTTATATGGACATAACCAATGCAGTTCTTTGATGTCTTGCATAGAGATGATTTTTAGTCACTGTAGGACTGAACAACAGGAGTCTTGCACTTAAATTTTCCTTTGATGGACAAAGCAAAAGTTCAGAAATGTGGTTGTCGCCAGTGGCTTCCAGGCTGTCCTAGGGCATCCTATTGTCATTGGGTTTCTCCTCCTGTGAAGTGAATGATCAACTCCTGAGCCCTTCACAGTGACTGGCTCAAGGTTATGGTTCCCTTTTACTTCAGTAAAAACAATCCTAAAATAATTTTAAATCCCCACCCCCTTTAGGATGGCTTCTCCTGAAAGGTTTTTCAGATTGGTTTGGCTCTGCAGAAAACCATTGTGGTGTGCAGCAAATAAAAGTGGTGCACTAAGTCCTAAATGAATTGTTTTGGACTAAATATTGCTGCAGGTGTAGCTTCACCCTCTGAGCTGGGATTGTGTCACCATGAAGCCTGACACAGCAGTGAGTTCCCTCAGGCCCTGCTTACACTTTGCTGTACTTAGAGGATTCATTGGAAACAATGCAGAGATGCTGCCTGGTGACAGGACCTGGAGTGCACCCTACATGCACAGATAATTGCAGCCTGTGGCAGAGAGTTTAATTTGCTATGCAACTAGAGCTCTGCTAAAACAGATAAAACCCAGATTAATTGTGGCACGGGTGAGATTGTGACCTCTGAATGCTATCCTACAGATAATCTGTTCTTTGAAGTGTCTGCTGCCAACTATTCCCTCTGTTCTCAGTCAGTTTTCCACTGCAGGAGGATGTTGCTGCAGAGAGGAGGAAACGTGCTGTGGTGGAACAAGTGATGGCAGATCAGTTATCCAGGTAAGGGAATTTGCCACCTCAGATGCCACTTCTCTCTGACTGTGTGGCTTCTCTTGCCTAGCAGAGGCTTTGACCATCTCATTCCAAGCCATATGCAGTCTTATATACTGACAATAACTGCAAAAAATGCTTTACATGAAAAATCTGTTTAAGTTAAAAGATTATTTTAAAATGCTAAGTGTATTTTTTTTTTCTGAGGATGATTTGAAATGTTGTGCTTGAGCCTAATTTAGCACAGGGCCTTGGAAGTAACCCTCTTGTACCTCATCAAAACATGCGGATGCCTCCTGTTAAAAACTGCACTTCTCCAGTGTTTGTTGTCTCTTCTAAGCATCTGGGCTTGATTAATATTTCTTGATTAATATTGATGCAACATTCTCCAGAGGCAAGGAGGACTATGCCAGTGTTGGAACGGCAGGAAATAATGGCACAGTCATGAATAGAATTCAGAGGGACTTAGATATGCTTAGATCAATGAGCAGAATGAATGGGATGAGTTGCAACAAGGCCAAGTGCCAGGTCCTGCACCTGGGGCACAACAAGCCCGAGCAAGGCTACAGGCTTGGGGCAGTGTGGCTGGAGAGCTGCTGGCAGAAAGGGATCTGGGGATTGTGATAGACAGGAGCTGAGCGGGAGCCAGGAGTGTGCCCAGGCGGCGGAGCGGGAGCCAGGAGTGTGCCCAGGCGGCGGAGCGGGAGCCAGGAGTGTGCCCAGGCGGCGGAGCGGGAGCCAGGAGTGTGCCCAGGCGTCAGAGCGGGAGCCAGGAGTGTGCCCAGGCGGCGGAGCGGGAGCCAGGAGTGTGCCCAGGCGGCGGAGCGGGAGCCAGGAGTGTGCCCACTGCTCACAGGGAACTGGGGACAACTCAACTGACGCAAGCCTGCCTAATGGCCAAGCCCAAGGCTTTGTCGCTGTGTTGTTCTGGGCTTTGCTCTTTCTTGAGTAGGAGTAGGTAAGATCTGAAGTCGGACTTGCTCTCCCTGATCAGAGCTGTTATAAGTGACCCAGAGCAGTCCACCCCTGCTGATGTGTGCAAGGAAGCTCCTGGGCTCCTGGTGCTGGGGATGACACCAATGCGCTGTAGAAAGAGAACTCTGCACGAAACAAGGTAAGTTCCTCCAGCACTGATGTTCTTCAGAAAGACATTTCCTGCTGTATTTTCAGTCTGTGAAGCCTGTTTGCCTTTCCAGGTGTTTGATTTCTCGCTTGCATCCACCAGCTTCACAGGAAGCCTCTTGTGTAGCCTCCTTACGTTCAAAGTTGCCTCATGGGACCTTTTTCTGTGCAGAGCCTCTGTGTACTGGTGATGGATTCATAGAGTTTGTAGAACCTGGGAGAACATTGTTCAGCTTATGGTGATATTGTTCATCACAGGGATGTGCCAGGCTTTTCTGAGCTGCTGGGTGCTTGCAGTCTTGTCATGTCCTTGGAGAGATTCCTGTCCTGAGGTGCACACAGCTGCACCAGCGTGTATCTCTGAGCGCTAACGTCCATGTTCACCACGTAACCACGCTTCCCTGTTTTGATTCCTGCTGCACAAATTAACTGCATTGGCATTTAAATGTCATTCCTGACCTGTGAGCATTGAATAGTAGCTCCAGGGGCTTGAGGAAACCAGGAAATGTTGTGATCCATAAAATGAAGTGGATCTGCAGGTCTGTGTTTCATTCTGTTAATCTTTCCCAACGTCTCAGCTCAGTGCAGTTCCACATCCTGCTCTAAAGTACCTTCTCAACAAATGTCATCTCTGTATTCTTTTGAAACAAAAGAGAGGCCAGCTTTGTTGCCCATCCTTTACCCATCATGTGGACAAACCTCCTTTTCTGGAACCAGTAATAACAGATCTGGGTCAGTAAGAAAGCTCCAACCCAGGGATTTTTCCAAGAAAAGACATGGGTGGAAGTGTGGTGAGCGCTAGAGGTTGAATTCTTGACACAAATGTGTGTAAACAGAATCCCTCCTGCATGTCTATGCCTCCTGTGCTTTCCTCTGACATAATTGCAGAGCACCTTCCACATTACAGCTGGAGTTGTGGTTCAGCTGGAAGGGATCAGGCAGTTGCCAAGGATACCATGCTTCACCCTTGCTGCTGGCTGCAAACAGCTGACTTTATGTAATGCTTCTTCACGGGCTGTGGTGAAGATGCTGCATTCTGTTCACAGGGTGAGGACCAAAGCAGGATTAACTGCAAACATGCTCTCCAACAAGCTGTGCTTTGACAGCAGAATTCTATCAAGGTAATCACAAATGAGCTGAAGATTTGGAATTCTATGAATTTATGAGTTAGGATCTTTACCCTCTTGAAATACTGACTGGCACTGAAGCCTTGAAGCCCTGTCCCTGGAGGTGTTTAAGGCCAGGCTGCATGAGGCTCTGGACAGCCTGATCTAGGGTAGGGTGTCCCTGCCCATGGCAGGGGGCTTGGAACTGGATGATCCTTGTGGTCCCTTCCAACCCTGACTATGATTCTATGATTTGTGGCCCCTGTGCTGTGTGGGCACACATCTGTATATGTGTATGACATGGATGTGGCCCAGAACTCTCAATTCAAGAAAGATGTTGAGGTGCTGGAAGGTGCCCAGAGAAGGGCACCAAGGCTGGTGAGGGGCCTGGAGCACAGCCCTGTGAGGAGAGGCTGAGGGAGCTGAGGGTGTGCAGCCTGCAGAAGAGGAGGCTCAGGGCAGACCTCATTGCTCTCTGCAGCTACCTGAAGGGAGGTTGTAGCCAGCTGGGGTTGGGCTCTGCTACCAGGCACCCAGGGACAGAACAAGAGGACACAGCCTCAAGCTGTGCCAGGGCAGTTTCAGGCTGGATGTTAGGAGGAAGTTCTTGCCAGAGAGAGTGATTGGCATTGGAATGGGCTGCCCAGGGAGGTGGTGGAGTGCCCATCCCTGGAGGTGTTTAAGAGGAGGCTGCATGAGGCACTTGGTGCCAGGGGTTAGTTAATGAGGAGGTGCTAGGTGATAGGTTGGACTCAATGATCTTAGAGGTCTTTTCCAACCTGCTTATGTCTGTGATTCTGTGATTGAGGAGGGTAAACTTAGACTGGATATTAGGAAGACATTATTTCCAGTGGGGATGGTGAGACACTGGAACAGGTTGCCCAGGGGGGTCTTGGATGTCTCCTTCCTGGAGGTGTTAGACATTAGGAAAAATTTTTCAGGGAGAGAGTGGTCAGGGACTGGAATGAGCTGCCCAGGGAGGTGGTGGAGTCCCCCACCCTGGATATGTTTAAGGGTGGTTTGGATGTGGTGCTTGGGGATATGGTTTAAGGTGAATCCTGTAGAGTAGGGTTCTAGGTTGGGCTTGGTGCTCCTGAGGGGCTGTGCCCGCCTGGGTGTGTCTGTGAGTCTGTGTTCAAGGCCAGGCTGTGTGAGGCCTCAGGCAGCTTGGCTGGTGGAAGGTGTCTCTGCCCATGGAAGGGGGAGTGGCAGCGATGATCTTTAAGGTCCCTTCCAACCTTAACCATTCTCTGAATTCTATGGAATGTTATTTATGTTTGGATTGACCTGGATTTGTACAGATGCTAAAACATGAAGGTGCTTTTCCATTTTCCTTCTAGAAATGGCCATGATGCCTGCAGAGAGCTGATTGGATTCTTTTTTGCCTGTGATGGGTCCCTTACTGTGTATGAATTCCGACAGTTTGGACGAAACAGGTAGGAGAAGTTCCTTGTTAAAAAGAGTTTAGAGAAACCTTCCACTCTCTGAGAAACCTGAAGAAATGTAATTGTTCTAACAGCAGTGTTGCACTTTCCCCCGCAGAACAAATGCTTTGCCCTTCATTCAGAAAGGAGTTTATCAACATCAGCGTGGGCCGAGGAAGGGAAAATCCTACGGCCTCAGGGACTTCTATGTTGTGAGTATTCCTCTGCTTGAAGCTAGGGCAAGTTGGTTGGGGATATGGAAGTGTCACGAAGGAGACAGACAAAAGAGAGGGCTGGCAGCCACTGGCTTATGGCAATGGAATCTGCTCTCCTTCCAGCACACTAAAATGGCAGGGCTGGGTGTGGGGTGGGAAAATGCTGCTGCACACCTAACAGAACTGTTCAGCCGGTTGGAGGGGATGAGCCCAAACCTGCACACACCTCACTCCAAAGAGGAAAATGCCCAGGATGCCCACGAGATACATACACACTCACCAAGGAGCAGAGGGGGCTGAGGTTCATTAGGTTCCCTTCTAAAGGGGAGAACTTCAGAGGCTGCTTCTGTAGCGCAAGAACAAGAAAGCCTGAGCCAAAGTGCTGCTCTCATTGCTCCATTCATACCTCTGGTCAGTTGCTTAGCTACTGCCTTCTGCAAGCGAACAAAAGGACCTCAGATTCAGGGATGGCAGAGACCTGAGAAGCCTCAGCTCCTGCCAGCCTCACCTCCAGGTCACTCCTGCCACCGCTGGGGTGGTGGTGGTGACTGCTGCCACTGCCACGGGAACAGAGTTGAAACTTGTAACGTGTCTCTCAGGAAAGACCAAAACTCTTTCCCTTCTGCAGCATTTTCCAATGAGAGATTTTTCCTCATGGTGGTTATTTTTCTGTCCCATGTTTCCCAGCCAGAGGTTCCCTGTTGGGGTTCAGACCCAGCTGCAGTTGGCAGTTGTCCCAGTGGCGGGCAGAAGGCTGCAGGCAGTGCAGACCTCTCTGTGTGTGATAGGAGCACCTTTGGGAGCAGCCTTCTCGGGACGAGGCAGACCAAAATACTTCTGGTGTCTGTGCAGGCACTGCTGGATTTTGTGCTGTGAGGCAGTAATGAAATATTCGTTGAGTATTTCCAGTACCTGAAGGGAGCTACAGGCTGAAGAAGGCTGAAGAAACCCTGATTACTGTGACAGGACCAGGGACAATGATTTCACACTACAGAAGAGCAGGTTGGGATTGCATGTTAGGAACAACTTCTGCACCATGAGGGTGCTGGAACATTACAACAGATTGCCCAGGGAGGTGGTTTGGGCCCCATCCCTGGCTATGCTCAAGGTGAGACTGGACAGGGCTGTGGGCAACCTGACCTAGTTGAGGCTGCCCCTGCTGAGTGCAAGGGGGCTGGACTGGGTGAGCTTTGGAGGTCCCTTCCAACCCAGCCCATTCTGTGATTCTCTGAAGCATGAGGGAACCACAGGTTAATTGTTTCTAACCTGAAGTTTGAGAAGATTTCCCACTAGCTGTTGGGAGAAAGGTGTTGAAACAGTGGCAGACTTAACCTGACAGCTAATTTGGTGCCTGACCACAAATCACATCTTCTGTCCTGCTGTGTTTGTGTGCTGCATTCAGTGTTCCTGGCCTATAGACACTTGAGCAGTGCAGGTGTGTTTCACTGGCTTCTTCACAACCTTCTGCAAGCCTTGCCTAAAGCTAAACCCACGTTTGAGCGGAGTGGTGAACACCAAGGAGACAATGGCAATTTTTAGAGTGTGCTATCTCATCACCTGCCTGGCCCTGACTGTTTGCATCTGGCTGCAACAGGAGTTTCCATGCTGGAGGAGACAGTTTTCTCTATGGGAAGGAGGTTGAAGCTATTTTTGAAGGTGTTTCTCTGTTGCTTGTTTGTGTTCAGTCAATTACTGTGTGTGTCTCTGCGCCCCGCAGCTGCAAGTGTGCTCTGAATGCCAATGCCCCTTGAGGCCACCCAGGATGCCTGCTGTGGAGTTTGCCACTGCTTCCCAGGGGTGTCCTGGCTCTGCATCTCCCCACCTGGGAGCTGCATTCCTGAGCTGACATTAAGAGTTGCAGATCTCTCACAAAATCCAAGTAACTGAGACACTTGCACAACAGCAGCATCTCTGACTCCTTCCTCACTGCTGAGTTTGGAGGCTTTCCAACCCCAGACTGGGTGGATATTGCGGTTAAAGCTTGTTTTGATTCTTCCCTCTGCTCTTTGCTTTTAGCTTGCTGGTTTTCTTTCTCTCCCCTTCCCTCTCCCCCCAGACCAAAAAGCATTTTTAGCTTTACAGAATGTGAGATGTGTCTTCTGGCCCCAGCTTGGAGGGAAGTGGAATCTGTAATACTCAGATTACTGTACTGGATAGTAGAACTTAATGCTCCTGCTGATATCTTTTGATTTGGTATTTAACAGTGACATTTGGCAGTTTGAAAGAGTAACTTTGGAGTTAAATGTTGCAGGCCTCATCTGAACGTTGGGAATGCTGCTTTTTAGTTCTGTCTTTGCCTCAAACATGGTGACAATAACTGTGGAGAGTTTCTTTAGGCTGAGAGAGCTCTGCTGCCATGGAATCCATGTGCTTCCTTCCCTGGCTCGATTCTGTGGTCCAGTGAGTTTTGGAGCCTGCAAGGGTGAAGAAAAACGGAGAGAACACCAATCTGTAGTCTCACATTTCTCAGCTGTAGGTTAGGCAACAGTAGGACTGCCTTGTAGGCAAGTCTCTGTGCAGAGGACAATGTGGCACCTCAGGTCCTGCAGCTGGTGGTACTCAGGACTGGAAAGGCTCTGTTAAAAATGTGAACTGACCTTAGCTGCTCCTTTCCCCCTTGTTTCATACTGAGGCTTTTAACAGTCACATGGAAGCCTTACAGAACATACTTTCTGAGATGCACAACCTATTTGTAGCTCCTTTCTGTGCTTTGCCAACAGGGAGCTAACCTAACTTTCCTAAGTGGTGAGCATAACCTGCCAGAAAGCTGTAAGCAGAGCCCAGTCCTCACCCTTCGTGTGATGAGTATTGATGAAGCAGCCATGGATTCTCTGAAGTAAGTGCAGATATCTGTTTTGCAAATTACTTTTCCTTCCCTAAGCAGAACAAAACAAAACAAAAAAGATGTTTTAGTAAGAGCTTCTCATGCCTTATACTGCTAAAAATAATCTGTATCTAGGCTGCTGTTAGGAGATATTAGTAGTAGATATTAGTGGATGCTTTGTAATGCAGTAACTTTGCAGAATGATAAGGAGTCATCAAATGATCCAAGTGTCTTGCTTGCCTTGAACTCTGATGGTTCTCTGTACAAATGGTGTACTGAAACTTCTGTGCTGTGGTGAGCTCAAGTGCTGTGTTTGGGGGAGGTGCTGCTGTTGTGAGCAGCATTACATAATTGTGTTTCGGTGGTGAAATGGAGGGTAAAAGCCTGTGTCAGTCATGGGATCACAGAACGCTTTGGGCTGGCAGGGACCTTAAAGATCACTTAGTTACCACACCCCCACCAGCTCTAGACCAGGTTGCTCAAGGCCTCATCTAGCCTGGCCTTGAACACCTCCAGGGAGGAGGCATCCCCAGGCTGGTGATGGCACAAGTGTTTGAGCACAGCCAGGGAAGGACTGGAGAGGTCTTTCTCTGTGTCTTTTCTGGTTCACTCTCTTTTTCCTCCTCCTTCCTCTTTCTATCCCTTCCTCCCTCCAGGTATCACCAGATGCTGAGGACTCGAGGCACTGGGGCAGTGTTTGTGCACTTCCCCTCTCTGGAGGGGTGTCAGCAGGTTGTGTTGTTCCCCAGCCCAAAGGTGGTTAGGTGTGTGACTGTTCCTGCCCAGGTGATACTCACACCTCAGTGTCTTTGCAGAAGTATAAAGAGAATTAGGAGTCTTTCTCAGTGAGTTCTGCCTCTTAGTGCAAGTATACTGGTTCTTAGCAAAGAGCAAAGCTTCCTACAAAACCTGCTGCACTGCTGTGTTGCCAGAACAGAGGAGTCCCTTTCCAGTCTTGCAGACACAGTCAGAGTTTCACTGCTTAAGATGCTGGCAAGGAACATTAGCCCACAGCAGATGTTTCCAGGCAGGGATGTTCACCAGGCCATGGAATCACAGAAGAGGAACCTTTCTTCCTCTGGCAGGCTCAAGGACTGCATCCAGGTAGGTCTTTTATGACCTCCAAGGAGGGAGACTTTGCAACCTCTGTGGGCAACCTATTCAAGTGTTCAGTCATCCTCACAGTACAAAGGTGTTTCCTGATGCTCAGAGGGAACCTCCTGTGTTCCGCTTTGTCCTCATTGCCTCTTGCCCTATCACTGAGCTCCCTTCAGCAGAGGCTGGCTCGGTCTTCTCTGCTTCCTCTTGGCATGTGCTTGTACACACTGCTAAGATCCCTTCAGCCTTTTCCTCTGCACTGAGCAGCTCCATCTCTCCCAACCTCTCCTGGTGTATCAGATGCTTCAACCCCTTTTGACTGGGACCAGCAATAACAATCTCAATCATCCAAGCTCAGGACCTGTAGACTGCCTTTCTTAGCACAACTTGGCTGGCAGTTACTTCTCTTTCTGCAATAATGCTTGTTCCCAGTCGTGACAATGCTCACTTTGAGATCCCTTTACAGGGCAAGTTTTGCAAACCAGCCACAGTGAGCTGTAAATCCAAATGTAGTTGGTTGTAGAAGCAGACCTTTGTGCGAGGCTCAGTGCTCATGGCTGCCTCTCTGCAGGTCCCAGTGCAACACCATACAGCTCCAGGTAGTTTAAGTTCACACTGCCCAGGCCTGTCATCCTGGTGAGTAGCTTTTGCTTTCTTCTGTGCCAAATTTATGCCTCCGAATTTGGAGTTGGCCCAGCACTGTCTGTGAGGCCTCCAGCAAGAAGAGTTGCTGGCTGGGTTGTGCCTTTTCTGCTCCCTGTGGTGCAGCAGATGTTTAGCTTTTGTGCTCTGGCTCTGCTCTTTCCATTAGCAGCTACCTTCCAGGTGCCTTTTCTTGGGAGTGTTGCTGAACTCTCTCTTCCGGTGCAAAACTCTTGAACTGAGTCCTTCTGCCTCCAGTCCTGTCCTCACAGAGAGTCTTGCTCAGGTGCAGTCCCAAAGATCTGCTGCAGTTGTTCAGGCACATCACAAGCCATGACTTCTGGTGAGCCTGGAAGTCTCTCCCAGCCTGGCTGATGCTATGATTCTGTGTCTTTCAAAGGAACTGTCCAGATCTCTCCAATAAATAATTAAAATCAGATTGTTACTTGACAAATTCTTTATTTACTTGTACATTTGAAGATCAAAAAGCCAATGGAAGTGCTGTTTGTGAGGCTTCACTTGGCAGGTACCCACGGGATGTACCTGCGGGAGGTACCCACGGAAGGTACCTAGCAGCAGATTGCCTCAAGTGGATTTTTGGAGTCAAACTGCAGCGGTGAGAAGGAGTGCCAGCAGCCTGGGCACAAGCAGCCTGGCTAAGTCCAATACACAGACAGGCTGGCTGTGTGTTCTGTGTTCCTCTCCTACCTGCACGTGTGATTGGATGCTCCCTACTGGAACAAGAGAGCTGCATACACAATGTGCATGCACAGTTATCCCCTTTCATCATCTACACGGATTTTGAGGAGTGTGCTGGCCTCTGGAGGTGCTTGCTGACTTCCCAGTGCAGGAGTGTCCTATTTCCAGATGGGATGGAGTTAATTTTCTTCCTAGTAGCTGGCACAGTGCTTTGTTTTGCAGTCAGCATGGGCACGATGCTGACAGCACACTGCTGTTTTACCTGCTGCTAAGCACTGCTTATCCTGTCCAGGATGTTCTCTGCTGCTGAGGAGGTGCACCAGGGACTGGGATGGATCACAGCCAGGACAGCTGACCTGAACTAGCCAGAGGGATATTCTACAGTGTGCCATGCTTCATATAAAAACTGGGAATGGGGAGGGAGGGTTACCCAAGAGATGCCACCCCCTGCTCTCGGCCTGGCTGGGCATGGGGCAGCAGGTGGCGAGCAATTGCATTGCGCATTGCTTGGTTTGTATTGGATTTGACTTCTCTCTCTTTGTTACCTTCCTTCTTATTACAATTATTATTGCAACCACGATGACATTTATTTTCATTTCAGTTATTAAACTGTGTTTATCTCAACCCTTGAGTTCTGTGTCCTGGAAGGGCATAAATCCTGCCAGCCTGGTTTAAACACTCGCTCATCCTCCTTCTGTTCAGGGTCTGGAAGTTGAAGTAGATTGAGCAAAACAAAGCCTTGGGGCTAGCAGCTTAGCACCACGTGTCAGGTGTCTGGTGCAGCCCCTCAGTGTGCCTGCGTGGTCACACGAGGCATGAAGCTTTAAATGCACTGGGCAGAACAAGGATGCTAAATGCCTATTGGCCAGTTTAACTTTTAAATTGGTCTATTTAAGGGGGGTGGTTTAGAAGCCGCAGCCTTTCCCGCACAGTCTCCTTTCCACACAGTCGCCTTTCCTACACAAGCTGTCTACAGAGATGGTCTCTCTGCAGTACCCTTTAGCGGCTCGTTAAGACTGGGAATCGCCGTGGCCACGTGTTTGCAGCTTACACTGGCTAGCTCAGCAGCAACTCTTCTGCAGCTCGTCTCTCTCCCCCCCCTCTGCCTGGAATGTTTTGTATTTTACCGCGGGATCATAATTGTGAGTTTTGGAAGTGTTCTTATACGGGAAACTTACTCAGGGATCCAAGGCATCGTCAGTACCATGTGCTAGGGTTAATGCTAAGCCTCTGCAGCACAGTTAGAATTGTTCCTGTTTCGCCTTCCTCTTTTTCCAAGTTCTGATTGTTTAAACTGTTTAATTCTGTGCTAATAAATATCCTTTGTGCAAATATTTCCTGTCGACCGAAAATCCAAAGAATCTGAGGGAATTTTCCCCAGATTTCTGAATATTATTAGTAAAAATTAATATTCTGAGATAGTAATAATCATAATTCATAACTGGTTATTAATATCTCATCACATTCTGCTTTTTACCTGGTTCTCCTCTGCTGTGGGAGGGGAGAACTGGCAAGTGTCTGTGTGGTGCTGGCTGGAGTCGAACCACAACAGCCACTGGGAAGTTTTTAGGGACTTCATAATGGGAGGTACTCAAAGTGGAGATGAAAAAGTCTTAGGAGACAACAGAGAGGCAGGTCTGTGGCCTCAGAAGGTGGGATGAGTGCTCCATGGCACAGCTCTGGTGAGGAAGCAACTCAAAGCTGACAGTCGTGCTTTCCTCTTCGCCTTCCTATTCTCATTAAAACAATTTTGGGTGTCCCCCACCCCAACAGCTGCTTCCACAGAATTTCTTTGTCAGCCTTTATAACAGTTTCTGATGGGGGCTTCTGGAAAGCCTTTCTTAGAAGGGAACTTGCCTGACAAAGTACAAAAACTCACCAGAATTCCTAGCTCATCCCTGAGATACTCAGATGCAGTTTGTGGTCTACACCTTGCTGCTTCTCTTCTGGAGAGAGATTTGCAGCCACTTTGTGCTATTTTCCTGTTGGTAGCTAACTGTAATTGCTTTAATAAACTGTTCCAGTGGCTGGAGCTGAAGGTTAGGACTGTTGTGAAATGATGTTGAAATTAGGACTGCTGAGGTTTAACAAGGGAAGATGTAGTCAGGTGTTGGTCAGGCTCTGCTGCCAGGCAACTTGTGCCAGGATGAGAGGGCATGGCCTGAAGTTGCACCAGAGCAGGTTTAGGTTGGATGTTAGGAAGCAATTCCTGATGGAAAGGGGAATTAGACTCTGAGATGGACTGCCCAGGGAGGTGGTGGAGTTGCCATCCCTGGAGGTGTTTAAGGCCAGCTTGGCTGTGGCACTCAATGCCATGGTCTGGTCACTGTGGTGGGGTTAGGTCCTAGGCTGGACTGGGTGATCTCAGAGCTCTGTTCCCTCCTTGGTAATGCTGTGATCCTGTGAAACAAATTTCTGGAGCTTTTACATACAGGAGGAGTTATCCATGGTTAGTGAATTGGTAGAGGAGCTGCTAATGGATTATTGCCAGAAAGGAATTTTGTGTATCTGTGTTGAGCAAGGACTTTGCCTGTACCATCTCACACTCAGGCAGGTAGTATAGGAATGAAATCCAAAGCTGAGTGTGATTTGTACTACAGCTGCTTTGACTTCCTGCCTGTGCCTTCACCACTCAACATTTATTTTGATTGTTTTAGAGCTGCTTCTGGGGGATTCCAGCAAGAGTGTTCCAAGCAAGTGGCTGATGACAGCAAAGCTTTCGAGAAGATTCGAGGTTTGTGTCTACCAGAACCTATTTAATGTTGACTTCTGCATCTCTGTCTTTGCAGCTTGGCACACACAATAGCAGCTGTGCTATAAAGACTTGAAACAGCAGTTGGAGATGTATCAAATCATGATCAGACTCTGATAGTAGTGTAAAAAAAGGCATGGAATTACTTTCTCCCCTGAACTATTAAACATTTTGGCCAAAGGTTGTGGAGATGGCACAGGATGGCTGTGAATGTAACCAATAAAATGTTGATTTCTGTGTCAACAGAACCTCAACAAATCACAGAATCATAGAACCACTCGGGGTTGGAAGGGACCACCAGGATCATCTAGCCCCAGCCCCCCTGCCATGGGCGTGCTGGAGCATGGCACTGATCCCCCTTCCAACTGCAGCCACATTGAACAAAACACATTGGCAAAAGGCACAACCAACCTCAGTTAGTTTTGTGTGAGTGCAGCTTCAACTACCAAGCTGAGCTTTGGCAGTCCTCAGTGTTGTGCTTCTTAAAACACCTGAGTGCAGCTGAGTAGTACATGCAGGGTTGGGCCCAGGTGAGCCTCCTGAGGTTCAACAGGAGCAAGTGCAGGGTTCAGCATCTGGGCCAGAACAATCCTCACCATCAACACAGGCTGGAGGAGGAGGTATTGGAGAGCAGCTATGGGGAAAGGACTTGGGGGTGAAGAAGCTGGACATGAGCAGTTGGTGTGAGCTGGCAGCACAGGAGGCAAATCCCAGCCTGGCCTGCATCCAAAGCAGCATTGGCAGCAGATCAGAGAGGGGATTCTGCCACTTTGCTCTGCTTTGCTGAGCCCTCACCTGCACTGCTGCAGCCAGCTCTGGAGCCCTCAATACAGCAAGGACACGGAGCTGATGGAGCAGGTTCAGAGGGGGCCATGAAAATGCTCAGGGGGTTGGAGCAGCTCTGCT
>WBNM01002460.1:1676-28759 GCA_013399055.1 Ramphastos sulfuratus | reverse complement strand
ACCTCTGGAGATCATCCAGAGCATACACCCTGGTAAAGCAAAGGCACCCACAGCAGCTTTTCCAGCATGGCAGCAGCCAGATGGGGTTGCAATATTTCCAGAGGTTCTCTGGGCAGCCTGCTGCAGGGCTCCAGCACCCTTACACTAAATATGTTTCTCCTCTTGTTTAGATGGAACTTCCTGGGTTCTAATTTGTTGTGCCATTGTTGCCTTTCGTCCTGTCTCTGAGCATCACTGACAAGAGTCTGGCCCCATCCTCTTGCCTCACACAGGCCTTTGAGTTACTGATCAGCATTGATCAGATCCTCTCTCAGGCTGCTCTCCAGGCTCAACAGCCCCAGGGCTCTCAGCCTTTCCTCTTCATGGAGATACTTCAGGCCCTTCAGCACTTTTGTGTCCTCCACTGGACTCTCTCCAGTATTTCTCTGCCTCTCTTGAACTGGGGAGCCCAAAACTGCACACAGCACTCCAGATGTGGCCTCACTAGGACAGCAGAATAAAAAAAAAAAAGGTAGGAGAGTATCCTTCAGTCTACTGGCCACAGTTTTCATGAATCCTAGGAGACCATTTACTTTCTTGGCCAGGAGTGCCTATTGCTGGCTCATGGTGACCTTGTCCACCAGCACTCCCAGGTCTTTCTCTGTGGAGCTGCTTTCTTTGTATTGCCATTTATCAGCAAGCCCTTAGCATTGCTTTCTGGGTAGGCATTTAGAACAGTGGTGCTGAGGTGGAGAAAGGTAGCAGGTCAGATTCACTCCCTGCTTTCTGTCTGACTGCTTTTGCCAGTGTTGAATTCCAAAATGCCTTCCAGACCAGTGCAGTCAAACCCAGCCTGTGGCCCTGCATGAAGAATATGGCAAAATCCTAATCACCTTGCTGGGGTTGTGGTGTCTTTTCAGCCAGTTTAGAGTCTAATGAGGTTGGTTGCACAAGGGAATGGTGAACCTGGTAGATGCTCATCTCCACTGGTTAAGAGCTGTCTGGCTGTTGATGAGAAGTTCTGTGATAATTTCATCCCTACTATCAAAGGAAGAGAGAAAATAGAGTGGCTCAGCATGCGTTTGACTCAAGATAATGTCTATCCTGCCTGCAAGTGCAACTTGACCATCTATGGAAGAAATATCATCTATTTAGCTCCATATTTCAGACTTCTTCAGTTGCACTCAGTACAGCAGGAATGAATCACTGACCCTAGAAAAATATCACTGATTTGATTATTTAGCACTTAAAAAAAAAAAAAAAACCAAAAACCAAAAAACAACCCCAAAACTCCTCAGCAAGGAAACTTTCAAAGGTTGGCAATGCTGCTGGTATTTCATTTGTCCTTTCATCAACTGCAATGCTGAGAAAATATCTGACATGGCTTTTATGGGAATTACTTTCCAGTTGGTGCAGAGAAACCTCCAGTTAGGCCACCTTCAGAAATATTACTGTTCATAGATCAGAAGGGAAGCAGATTTCATTTGCCTGAGTTGAAATTTCTCTTGAAAATTAACTTTTTTTTTTTTTTAAACTTAGAAAGCATGGGATCTGTTCAGGGCAGATAATGTCCACTTGCCTGTTACTCGGAGACAGCTCTAAATCATCTTTCTCTATGTGCAATGAGATAAATCACACTGACAGTTGTGCTGGTTTCATCTTTCAGCACCACACCTGCATGACAATGAAGGAAAGGAAAGCTCTTAAGTTCTCTGTAGGAGCTGTTCATGCAGAATCTGTAACATTAGGGCTGGGCTGATCACCAGAGGTCATGAACCAAAGGCTCTCTGTGAGCCTTCTGCCTTCCCAAATGGAAGAGAAAGGGAAGGAGGGAAAGACACTGATGGGTTGGGAAAGAAACTCCACCAGCTGGGGTGGAAAGAACAATCCCATGGAATAGAGCACAGCAACACAAACTAACATGGGACACAAGCCTTGATGGCACCATTGGCACCACTGGTGCTGAGGCAGGCATTGGGCAAGTTCCAGACTGGACTCAGCAGCAGAAGGGAACCGGATTCGGGAGCAGGACTCAGAACTGGATTCAGGAACACAGGGATGGGAATGGAAGGCAGAAGGGATGGAGTCCTCCTGGGACACAGACCAGTGGAGAAGAGGTCCTGGTGACCCCTCAGCTTTCTCCCATAGGTGCAATCCCTTGTTGGGCAGTTGAGGGTCCCCAGCCACACCTCCCTGCAGCCCAAAGCGAGGCACAGGCTGTGGCAATGGGAAGTCCCTCAGTCTATGCTGCCTTGCTGCTGGAGGTATGGTGCTAGGAAGTTTTTCCCAGTGTCCCTTGAAAACTGAAGGACTGAGTCTGGGTGATGAGCTCCAGGTCAACTCTTTGGGTCTGAACAAGAGCTGAAATACCAGGAGCAGTGTCAGGAGTGTCAGTCAGAGGCTGATTTGATGTGAGCTAAGGAGGGATGAGCTGACTAGAACCATAATGAACGTGAGGAGTGTTTTCAGGTCAAATTCTGAATGCTGGTAGGTGTGCTTTAAGGTTTGAGAGGCACATAAATATTCTTGGTTGAGGTGACACCTACGGACTTCACCTGTGGGTTTCCGTCACTTACTGAATTCAGTTTTTCAAACCTCATTTCTCTGCTTGTAGTTAAAAGATGCAAAGGAGAAGAGGACTTTTTGTGTTTCTTTCCAGTCACAGAAAGAAATTATTTACAGTGAAGGTGGTGAGACACTGGAACAGATTGCCCAGGGAGGAAGTGGATTCCTACTCCTTAAGGGGTGTTCAAGGCCAGGCTGGGTGAGACCTTGAGCAACCTGCACCAGTGGCAGGTGTCCCTGCCCATGGCAGGGGAAGCAGAACTGGATTATCTTTAAGGTGCCTTCCAACCCAAACTATTCTGTGGACTGTTGAGGTTGGAAGAGACCTTGAAGATAGAGACCAGCCATTTACCTAGGGCTCACAATCCCACCATTACTGCTAAACCACTGCCACTAAACCACATCTCTCAGCACTGTATCCACAGGTCTTTTTAGACTTGTTGGTGACTCCACCTCCCTGGGCAGCCTGCTCCAGTGCTGAGAACCTGTTCTGGGAAGAAACTGTTCTTTGCAGTGAGGGTGGTGTGCACTGGCACAGGTTGCCCAGGGAGGTTGTGGCTGCTCCCTCCCTGGAGGTGTTCAAGGCCAGGTTGGACAAGGCCTTGAGTAACCTGTGCTAGTGGGAGGGGTCCCTGTCTATGGCAGGGGGTTGGAGCTAGATGATCCTTGAGGTCTCCTTCCAACCTTACCATTCTATGATTCATGTCCAACCTAAACCTTCCTTGGCACAACTTGAAGGTCTCTGTATGGTTTCATTTTGCAGTCACTTCAGAATTTAATCCCAGCACAAATTCTATCATGCGAAGACAAAACCCTGATGTTGTTATACCTTAATTAAATTAATTGCAGTATGCTAAGTGGTGATTAGCCAAGCACAGTTTGTTTGGCTCGATGGTGTTGTGGCACAGGGAACAGCTCCTACCTCTGGGTCTCCTACATGTGAGGCAAATCAGCTTTGGGTTTTCTGTGGGTGAACTTTGTGTGAGCATGTGGTGCCTCCAGGATGTTCTTTGATCCGTGCTGTTCGTGTTTGATTGGATTAAAGCTGCTTAAATAGCTGCAGAAAGATCTGCTCGGGTGAAGGAGGAGAATTAAGGCTATGAGGAAGGGAATAATGAGCCTGATCCTGCAGCTTGCTCCTCTGACTTCAGAGCCATCACAAAATCTGCTGTCTGTGTGGGACTGGAGAAAACTGGGCACTGCTGGCTTCTTCTGAACATCGTGTAGGGAAAGGAAAGGTTTGCTAAACTACCCTACTTATGCAGCAGTTGGCCTTTTGTAGTTGCAGCACAGNTCTTCTCACAGCCTACAATCTATATTTTTTTCTATTAAAATACTCCAATTAGCCTCAAACCAGCACATCAGGAAACACTTTGGTGCCTCTAAGTGCCTGTACGGGCTGTGGTTCTCATCTCGTGATGCCACCCATTAGTCCTGTGGGCATGGTGAAAGCTTCTCCTGCCTGGAGTGGAAGAATCAGGACAGGGATAGCCTCCACTTCACAACCTCACTTCAAAAGTTATCTAATACAAACAACTTCTTCATGCTCTGCCACTAAGAGGTGCATTTCTGTCTTGGATCAGCAATAGTGTGGCCAACAAGCCCAGGGCAGGAAGTGTCTCTGAGGACAGGGCACTGCTGAGGTTGCACCTAGAATCCTGGGTTTAGTTTTGGGCCACTCAGACCAAGAAGGACACTGAAGGGCTAAATCAGGTCCAGAGAAGGGCAACAAAACTGGTGAAGAGGTCTGGTGAGGAGCAGCTGAGGAATCTGGGGTTGTTTAGGCTGGAGAAAAGGAGGCTGAGGGGAGATGATCTGGCTCTGTATAACTCCCCAAAAAGAGGTTTGAGCTAGGTGGGAGTTGGTCTCTTCTCCCAAGGAAGGAGAGAAAATAGCCTCAAGTTCCACCAGGGGAGGTTTAGATTGGATATGAGGACAAATTTCTTTCCCAAAAGGGTTGCCAAGGCCTGTCCCAGGCTGACCAGGGCAGTGGTGGAGTCCCCATCCCTGGGAGGGTTTCAGAGGTGTGGAGATGTGGTGCTGAGGGACATGGTTTATGGTGCTCTGGTAGTGCTGGTTGGATTTGATGGTCTTAACGGTTCTGTGATTAAAATGCCCTATTAATTTAGAACCACTCCCCATGGCTCCCACCCATGTGCACCCTGCACAAAGATGCATCTGAAGGACCAGCCTGTGGCCATGGTGCCACCCCACGGGGCAGAGCTGGCCTCTCACTGGAGGCTCGCGCTGCTTCCCTGCGATTCGGCGCTAGCTCCAACCCAAACCTGGCAGCAGCTCCCAGCACAGGCTTGTTGTCATCTGTTGTGACTAGCAGCTTGATGGGATCTGATGATTTGGCAAATCTTCCTGGGAAGATCCCAACAGAAGTCTAAGCTGTTTAAGGTGGAAATGAGAGCAACATTTGGGTTTGGTTGTCGTCGTCATTCTGGTTCAGTGGAATGGTTTTCCTGCTCTCAGCAATGAGACAGGCTCCAAGAGAAACCACTTGTAGGAACCTCTGATTAATAACTTTGCCATTTCTGAACTCAATTTGCCAGCCTGAGAAGATGTGTTGCAGACTTGGGCAAGGGCAGTGATCCACGTTTGCAAGCTGCCTTCTGGAGCAGAGTGGCCTCTGAAGGCAGGGTTTTGTTTCCTAGAGTTGGACTGGATGATCTCCAGAGGCTCCTTCCAACCCCACCACGCTGGGATTTGCTGTAGAAAGTAGGACATTTCTAGGAAAACAAGGATTCCCTCGGGGGCTGGTTGCCTCCAGGAACTGCTGAGGGAAGAATCAGTGCTAGGAGATCTGTCACACCAGGCACATGTGGGCGATGCGTCTGGTGCCCTCGGGGAGCTGTGGGTTGTCTCGTGGTGCATCCCTGGCTGGAGGGATACGTGTCTTGTCTCAGTGAATCACCTCTTGCTGCTTGCAGAGAAGCTTCAAAGGGGACTTAGTCATGCTGGCTCAGTTTGTAGGGCTGCAGCATCTGTAAGCTGCAAGCTGGGTCTCAAACTGCACTCGGTCCGCTTGATTTGGGGTTTTATCTGTGATTGGAGAGCTGAGGTCCTCACCCGTAGCTGAAGGGCAGCACAGATGTTGCCACTAATGAAGTGACAACACAGACAATGGGTAGAGAGCCTGGAAAGAGGAGGAGGACCTGTACTTCTTCAAAGGTAGCACCTGACTTGCAATTAGGGGGAATATTGAGCTCCTGGAGAAGTTTGGATGCTCTCACAAATGCAGCAGACATGCTCTCACTTCTTCCCTTGCTGTCATCCTATGACAAGTCTCAGACTCCTTCCTTCCCTTTGAAGTCTCTGTAGTATCTCTGAGGTCTGGGCTTGGTAGCAGCCTAGTTTGTTGTTTGAGGATCATGGATAAAAGTCTCATAACCAGAAAGAGAGAATGCCGAGATGATTTCCCAGATTCACAGGACCCATTGGATTGGAAGGGACTCTCCAAGGCCATCTTGTCCAACCCTTCTGCAGTCAGCAGGGACATCTCCAACAAGATCAGTCTGCTGAGGGCTACATCAAGCATGATCTTGAATGTCTCCAGAGATGAGGCTTCAACCACCTCTCTGAGCAACCTGTTCCAGTGTCTCACCACTCTCAATGTGAAGAACTTCTGATATCCAACCTAAGTCTCCCCTGCTTCAGTTTCAAGCCATTGTCCCTCATCCTATATGCACAGGCACTCCCCAGCCTTCCTGTAGGTCCCCTTTGGGTATTGTAATTAAGCTGTAAGGTCTCTCTGGAGCCCTGTGAAGAGCCCCAATTGTCTCAGCCAATCCCCACAGGAGAGGTGCTCCAAACCTCGCATCCTCTTTGTGACCCTTTCACAACCATCCTTCTGCTCACAGAGCCCCCAGAAGCAGCAGCATAATCAAGGAGCTACATAACTGCTGCTGCTAATGCTCCAAGCACCATTAGACCCATCAGCACCCTTCATTTGGATGTCAGCTCTGCAGCTGGAGCGGAGCACTCAGCACCATGGCTGGGCAATTTGCTGTGATTGCTGGAGGAAGTGGTGCATGGGAAAGAGAGCTGCCTAATGACAATGGTGTGAGGGATCTGCAGATTAATCAGGCAGATCACTGTGTTCTGCAGGGAAAGGGGAAATTCTTGAAAACTAGCAGCTTGGAAGACTTCCTGGGAGATAAAATAGCCCAGCTACAGACCTTGGCAGATTGGCTTGGCCTGTGAAGTGCATAGAGGCAAGTTTGGAGAAGTGGAGTCCTCTCAGTGGTCAAACTCAATGACCTTAGGGACCTTTTCCAACTGAAACAATTCTATGATTCTATTGGAGACATCAGTCCTTGTGCCATGGTTGGATGCTGGCTCCATGTTGCTGTTATCTATGGTGTGCAGAAAAAAACTGGTTGCTCAAGGGAATATAGATCTGTTGGAGCAGGGCCAGAGAAGGCTATAGCAATGATGGGAGGACTGGAAGACCTCTGCTGTTAGGCCAGGCTGAGAGAGTTGGGGTTGTTCAGGCTGGAGAAGAGAAGGCTCCAGGGAGACCTTCTAGTGGTCTTAAAAGGGGCTGATCAGAAAGCTGGGGACAGGTTTTTGAGGAGGGCCTGTTGTAACAGGAAAAGAGGTGATGGCTTCAAACTGGAAGAAGTTGGATTGAGATTAGATCTGAGGAAGAAATTCTTCCCCATGAGGATGGTTTGAACTCAAAGAGGGAGATTCAGACTGGAGAGAAGGGAGGAATGTTTGACACTGAGGGTGGTGAGAGCCTGGCCCAGGTTAGCCAGAGAGGTGGGAGATGTCCCATCCCTGGAAACATTACAGGTCAGGTGGTTTGGTGCTCCCAACAACCTGTTCTAGTTGCAGATGTCCCTGCTGACTGCAATGGGGCTGGACTGGATGACTTTTAAAGGACCCAGCTCACCCAGGGCTGCTTGGGGCTGTAAGCAACCTTCTCTAGGTGCAGATGTCCCAGCTCACTGCAGTGGAAGTGGACTAGATGCCCTTGAATGGTCCCACCCTACCAAAACCAGCTTGTGGTGCTATGTTCTTCCCCATGGTGGCCTATCACAGCAACTCTTGCTGCTACAAAGCCATCAGTGAAGAGAGAATAGAGAAAGATTTATTTTTTTATATATATATATTTTTAAAGCCTGCTTTTATGGGTGTTCAACAAACAATAATCAGAGCAATCAGAGCTTCAAGTGCTGTCAAATTATTTCTGGAAGATGAAAGCATGAAATGTTCTCTGCTTCTGGCAGATTTTCTACAGAAATGGAACAAACTGGTGAGTTTGATAACACATTAACATTGCTGGTTAGAAGCAGAGCTGTGTGGAATGCTACATTCCCTGCCACTTGATGGGTGGGATTCCTTTTTCTTCTTGTTTGACATGTTGAGGGTTTTCTGTCCCATTTTTCCATGATCAGGCTCAACTCTTACATAATGGAACTCCTGAATGCTCCCAGCAGCGTAGCATTGTCAGCTGAGCACAGAAATATTTGTGTCTGGGCTTTTTTTTCAGAGAGTCATAGAATTGGTTTGGTTGGAAAATACCTCTAAGATCATGGAGTTCAACCACTGATTTAAGACCACCATGGCCTTTAAACCACATCCTCAGGTGCCATGGCCACATGTTTTCTGAGCATCTCCAGGGATGCTGATGTCACCACCTCCCTGGGCAGCCTGTTCCAATGCCTGATCATCCAGTTCCAACCTCACTGCCATGGGCAGGGACACTTTCTGCTAGCCCAGGTTGCTCAAGACCCCCTCCAATCTGGCCTTGACCACTTCTAGGGAGGGAGCATCCACAACTTTCCTGGGCAACCTATTCCATTGTCTCACTACCTTCACTCTAAAGAATTTCTTCCCAATCTCCAGTCTAAACCTCCCCTCTTCCACCTCAGTTATTGTCCCTTATCCTATCCTGCTTTTAGAGGTCTCTTCCAACTTCAACAGTTCTATCATTTTATAAGTAGCTGTGCAAGTGTTCCTGGCCCTAAATTGCCTCCTAATGTCCATTCTAAATCTCCCCTCTTCCAGCTCAAAGCCATTCCCCCTCATCCTATCACCACTACTATATTGGTTTCCCCTTAAAGACCCTATGAAGGACTTGGGAATGAGTTCAAAAACCACCAGAACCCCCCTTAAATGAATCAAAAAAGCCTGTGATGAGCTCAGGGACCTTCCCCCCTCAACTTTTAGGAGGAGTCACAACAAGAGACACACAGAACTCAATTACCAAGAAGCAATGCCATGAAAGATGTAATTGCCATCTACCAGCAGGATCCTCTTGAATTGATTACTTTTTCCCTTTAGGAGCTAGCTTGGCAGTGGAGCTTTGCTTTCATTAATGTGATTCTTTTTCTTTCCATTTTCATCTGCTCAAAAATATCCTAAAAAGAAACTTAGAGTTGGTTTTTTGTGTGGTGGGTTGTTTTTTTTTTTCCCTCCTCCTTCCATCTCTAGCAGAACAACCAGCAGTTGCTTAGGCTATTTTTAAATTGAACAGAACAGAGCAATTCTCTAATAAAAAGAGAGGAATTCAGTCATTATTAGTCTCCTCTAAAGCCCAAGCCTGAAGCACAGAGTTCTCCCCACCCCCAGCTGCCCTTTTGCAGAAAAATTAGTGACAGAATTCCAGCATGGTGGGGGTTGAAGTAACCTCTGAAGATCATCTGGTCCAAAGCTTCTGATAAAGCAGAGGCACCCACAGCAGCTTGCCCTGTGTCACGACAGACATATGGGGCTGGAATCTCCCTGAAGGAGACTCCACAACCTCTCTGAGCAACCTGCTCCAGGCCTCCAGCACCCTCACACCAAACAAGATTTTCCTCCTCTTCAGATGGAACCTCTTGAGCTCTAGTTTGTGCCTATTGCCCCTTGTCTTGTCACTGGGCACCACTGACAAGAGTCTGACCCCATCCTCTTGCCCCCCACAAGTCCTTTAGCTCTTACTGAGCATTGGTCAGACCCCCTCTCAGGCTGCTCTTCTTCAGGCTCAGCAGCCCCAAGTCTCTCAGCCTTTCCCCCTCACAGAAATGCTTCAGGCCCCTGAGCACCTTCAGAGCCTCCACTGGGCTCTCCAGTAGTGCCCTGTCTCACTTGAACTGTGGAGACCAGAACCATGGAGTGTAGATGTAGCCTCACCAGGGCGGAGTAAAGGGAAAGGAAAACCTCTTTTTTGTGCACTTGCATTAAGACAGATAAGGAAAAATGAACAGAGAGTAGGAGAAATCAAGCAGGCAGCTACTGCTGTGGACCAGTCTGCCCAGAGAGGTTGTTGAGTCTCATTCTCTGGAGGAATTCCAAATGCACCTGGACGTAGTGTTCCCAGGAAACCTGCTTGTGGGTGCCCCTGCTTTATTAGGAGAGTTGGACTGGATGATTCCCAGAGGTCCTTTCCACCCAGAGCATGGGCTCAGATCCTGTGCATTTCATTCACCCTGAGCTCACTGAAGAAGCTGCAGAAGCTGTGTTTAAGTGTCACATTGTCAGACCCTCCCCCCAAACCCAGGAGCTGGATATCATTAGGAAGGTGTCTCTGTGGTGATCTCAAACACACTTGTGTTTGGCTCATCTTGCATCACTCCATTTCTGGAGCAGTTTTGCTGCTTTCTGCACCTGACAGCTGTCTTAGGCATCTGCAATAAACCCATCTGTAGAGGAAGCCAAGTGAAGAAGGTTCTTGGTGTCAGCTCATAGCCCGTAGAAAAACTCATTAAGAGATGAGGCGCTCCACGGACCGCTTTGAAAACAGAAGTTCTTGCACAACTAAGGTTGCTGCTCAACAAAATGATTTCCTCAAGCAGCAAACAAAACATGAGTCAGGCTTGTGACATGAATGACACGTTGTGAAGATGCATCAGTTGGGAATACAGCCTTAAAGCACCAAGTTCATCCATCCCTGACCATAGCAGTGTGGCCCTTTGCGGAGCTCTCCTTCCTTCCAGCACGGCAGAGAGAGGAGAAAGCAGAAGCAGAGGGGAATCTCCAGCTGTAATGATGGGAAGAAAGGAAGAGAGAAAATAATGCTTGCCTCTGTCCTCTGCTATTTCCTTTTAACACCAGAGGTGTTGTGCTCTTCAGCTGAGGAGAACATAAATAAGTCATGACGCTGCTAATGCTCAACCTACAGACAGAACTTCACAGCTTAGAGAGGTCTCCAGAGAGACCAGAGCATGGATTTACCTACTGCAGACAGTGGTGAAATATCAGCCCTTGAAGGGTTTTTTGCGGGGTTTTTTTGGGTGGGTTTTTTTTTTTTTGTGGTTTTTTTCTTTTCTTTTCCCTTTGTGTGTTATTTTATTGACCACATTGTCAAGGCAATAAAGAGAGAGGCTGAACTCCAAAGGCTGGCTGAGAAACAGCAACAAAAAAAAAAACCCCAAAATCAACCCACAAATGTCTTTGGAGGTTTTGAAATCAGGGGAATTGGCTGGACCACCTCAGAGGAGGGAAAACAGACTTAAAATCCAAAGCTCAAGCCAGTCTGACCCAAACCACTGAGGCTGGGAAGGAAAGGAGCAGCACTTGGAGAAACACAGGAACTCTGGAGTTTGGGACAGTCTCCTATAAGGATAATCTGGAGTGGTTGCTGGTGGTGTTCCCCAGGGCTCAGTGCTGGGGCCAGTTCTCTTTAATATCAGTGACCTGGATTGAGGGAACTGAGGGCATCCTCAAACAGTTTGCAGATGACACTAAATGGGGTGGCAGTGTTGATGTGCTGAAGGGTTGGATGGCTCTGCAGAGGGATCTGGCCAGGCTGGATTATGGCCCAAACTCAGTTGCATGAGCTTCAACAAAGCCAGGTGCTGGAAACTGCACTTGGGTTGCAATGACCCCACGAAGACTCCAAGCTTGGGGCCTGTTCTGCACAGTATAAAAGGACCTGGATGAGTTCCTGTGTGATCTGGTATGGGTGATCCTGCTCTGTCAGGCAGGTTGGACTAAATGATCTTTTGAGGTCCCTTCCAACCCCTAACATTCTGTGATGCTGTGACCTGTGGTGCTGGTGACAGCTGGCTGAAGGTGAGCCAGCATGTGTCCAGGGGGCCAAACGTGCTGGCCTAGACCGGGGATAGTGTGGCCAGCAGGAGCAGGGCAAGGACTCTTCTCCTCTACACAGTACTGGTGAGGCAGCACCTTGAGTCCTGTGATCAGTCTCAGGCCCCTCACCATGAGAAGGATCTTGAGGGGCTGGAGGAGGTCCAGAGAAGGGCAATGAAGCTGGTAGAGGGTCTGGAGAGCAGATGTGTTGAGGTGAGGCTGAGGGACCTGGAGTTGTTCAGCCTGGAGAAAAGGAGGCTGAGGGGAGGCCTTCTGACTCTCTATGAGTCCCGGAAAGACGGTTGGAGCGAGGCAGGGATCAGTTTCTTCTCCCAAAGAACAAGTGACAAGAGAAGAGGAGATGGCCTGCAGTTGTGCCAGGAGAGATTTAGGCTGGACCTCAGAAAATAATTCTTTCCTGGGGGAGCAGTCAGGCATCGGAACAGACTGCTTGGGGAGGTAATGGAGCCCCTGTCTTTGGAGGTACTCAAGAAACATGTAGAGATGGCACTGTGCAACATGGCTCAATGGTGGTGTTAGGCTGATTGTTGGATTTAATGATCTTAGAGGTCTTTTCCAACTGAAACAATTCCATGGTTTTTCTGATTTCCACATTTGGATCCCAAAATGGTTTGGGAGGTCAGCATACGGACAGAGGAATNTGGAACTAGATGATCCTTGAGGTCCCTTCCAACCTTACCATTCTATGATTCTATGTAATTTTTGTATGCTTGTTCCTACTGCTCAATCACAAATATCTGTGATGTTCCTGAAGAGCAATAATCCAGGAAGAGAAATAATTAGGTACGAAAAGTGTCTTGAAGTTGCTACAAAGAGGATGGAGCTCATAAAAGTGTAATTGCTGGGCTGGTAAAGAGATGTTTTACACTTTCAATGAGCTTTGATGCCAGAGGAAGGTAAAATACCTCATTAAGATGATATTCAAGGCCAGGTTTGATGAGGCCTTGAGCAACTTGGTCTAGTGGAAGGTGTCCCTGCCCATGACAAGGAGGGGTTGGAACTAGATGATCTTTAAGGGCCTTTCCAACTCCAGCCATTCTATGAGTCCATTCTATAAGAAGCCAAACCCATGTGTCGTATATTGGGATGATGTGTAAGAGTAAAGTAGTCATAGAATCATAGAATGGTAAGGTTGGAAGGGACCTCAAAGATCATCCAGTTCCACCCCCCCTGCTATAGGCAAGGACACCTCCCACTTGTACAGGTCACTCAAGGCCTTGTCCAACCTGGCCTTGAACACCTCCAGGGAGGTTGTGGAGCACAGAAGCACAGAATGTGATCTTCGATCACATTCTGTGCTTCTGTGCTCCACAATCTCCCTGGGCAACCTGTGCCAGTGTCTCAGCACCCTCACTGTAAAGAACTTCCCCCTAACATCCATTTGGTCATGAGGAGACCAAAGTGCCTCCAACTCACCCTCCCTCCACTTGTGTATTTGAAAGAACCCAAGTTCAGCTCAACCAACTGTCTCAGAAGCTGCCTTTGCAACCAGGCCTCCCAGGCAACTGGTGAAGACAATGTGTGGGCTGATGATAATTAGGTGCCTCAGGAAACGTCTGTCCTTGGCATGAAACATTGCCTCCTCTCCACCAACGGACGTGGTGCGTGTTGTGTACAACAGTAGTGTGGTGTGTGGGTGCAGCACCTCTCAAATGTGCCCACTGAGCACCCAGAACGCTGCTGTGGGGCATCATGTCTGCAAACAGGAGCCTCCTCCTTGTCTGATGGGTGATATGGTCATCCTCTGAGGACCAGAGTTCGCTCTGCATGCTCTGAGACCAAAAAAACCCAGTGTCCTGGTGGCAGTTTGGAAGGTGTTCTACAAGAGTGAGTGTTTACAGCCCATTTGAGGTCTTTCAACAAGATGTGGTAAAGGCTTTCAGCCTGCTGCCAAGCTGACCACTCTTGTTGTCAGTCTCATCTGCACTTCAGAGATGCAGCCCTCTGGAGAAGGGCTTGGATGTGCTGGTGGATGGAAAGCTGGCAGCATGAGATCCCAGGCCAGACCAAACCATATCTGAGGCTGATGCCCAGCAGCATGGACAACAGGTGGAGGGAGGGGATTCTGCCCCTCTGCTCTGCTGAGACCCCACCTGCAGTGCTGGGGCCAGCTCTGGAGTCCTCAGCAGAGGACAGACCTCTCATCAGAGCCTGTCAGTAACGTTTAGCAGGAGTATTTCCTATGGAAAGGCCTTGGGTTCCTTCCAGAGCATGCAAGCCAGCATTGGGTCAATATAAATGCATCAGCAATGGATAAGCTTAAAAGGGGATGACCATATGTGGCTGGGAGGAGGCATCTCCCTTGGATCTGCTCCATGACACCAGGGAGAACCTCCCTTCTCTTCATGAAATACTTTTCCAAAAGCAGCTACTGCACTTCCAAATATGACTGACACATGGTGTGTGAGGGCAGTATCTCTTCCCCAACCCTGAATCAGAAACTAAATTAGATGATGTCATCTCTGGTGGCTTTTGACCATCCTCATCCTCTTTGGATGTCGAGGGGAGATGGGCTGATGCATGTCATCCCTTCCATAAAGGAAGATTTGTCAAAGCTTCAGATGAGCTGCACAGGAGAATCAAAATAGCACCTGGTATTCTGTTGGCTTGAAATGAAAGAAGTGGGGACCACCAATTCCCATGTCACAGGTTATGAGCTAATCGCTGGCTGGACTCAGAAGCTCCATAGATGGTGCTGCACAATGAGGTGCAGAATGAGTCTGTTTGATGTGTTCTGAGATATCTGTTGTTGATTACTGCTGAAAACCAGTGACTAATGCAGCAGACAAGGAGTGACCCAAGAGACAGACTATTATTCAGTGTTGGTATGAGAAAACATGCCGAGCTCCACAGAGTGATGGAATCTCACAAGCAGATGTTCTTCTCCCCCTCTACTCTGCCATGGTGAGACTACATCTGGAGTACTGGGTCTAATTCTGGGCTCCCTAATTCAAGACAGACAAGAAACTACTGGAAAGAGTCCAGAGAAGGCTACAAAACTGCTGAGGGGATAGAGCATCTCTGTGAGGAGGAAAGGCTGAGAGACCTGGGGCTGTTTAGATTGAGTTGGAAGGGACCTTCAAGATCATCTAGTTCCCATGGTCTGGTCTTAAACATCGCCAGGGATGAGGCATCCACAGCCTCCCCGAGCAGCCTGTTTCAGTGTTTCACCACCCTTGTAATAAAGAACTTCTTAATGTCCAATCTAAATCTACCCTGCTCTAGTCTCAAACCATTGCCCCTCATCTTATTGCCACAAGACCTTATAAAAAGCCCCTCTCCATCTCTTCTGCAGCCCCCTTCAGGTACCGGAAGGCTGGTCTATGGTCTCCTGTGAGCCTTTTCTTCTCCAGGCTGAACAGCCCCATCTCCTTCATCCTATTCCTGTAGGAGAAGCACATCAGCCCTCTGATCATCTTTGTGGCCTCCTCTGGACCCTCTCTAACAGATCCATGATCCACGGTGCTCTGACACTCTGGGAGAGGATGATTTACAAACCCATCAGGAGACTTGCCTTTTTTCTCCATGCAGCATTTGCCAGGCTCTGGTGGAGAGGCAGAGCTGGTGGGTTGGCAGGGAAACACAAGTGGTGATTTGAAGCCATCAGGCTGAAGCATTCACATGCTCTCTGAACTCAGGCTCAGCCCTTTTTGCTATTATTCATGCCTTTAATTTTTTTGCTGGAGAAGCTGTGATGCTGTCAGCAGCTACAAGAAGCTTGCTCAGCTCCTGTCTTCTCTCAGCCATGGAGAACAGGGAGAAGGCAGGAGAAACAAACCCGCAGGTTATACTCCTCACTGAAAGAGTGGTCAGGCATTAGAACAGGATGCCAAGGGAAGTAGTGGAGTCACCATCCCTGGAGGCATCCAAGAAAGGTGTGGATGTAGCACTCTGAGATGTGTTTTGATGGCTGTGGTGGTCTTAACCTGATGGTTGGACTCGATGACCTTTTCCAACCAAAACAATTCTATGATTCTATAAGCTGCTTCCCTGTCATGGTGGTAGAAACCAGGGTCACCTGGGGTGGGCTGGAGAACAGAGCTGCTCTTGAGCATCTGCAGAGGTATGATATCCCCCTCCTAATTGCTAGAGCTTACCTGTGAATAAGAGTTTTCTCCCTCTCTACTCTGCCCTGGTGAGACCACACCTAGGCTATTGTGTTCAGTTCTGAGCTCCCCAGTTCAAGAAGGACAACGAATTACTGGAGAGAATCCAGTGGATTCAGCGTGGATGGTGAAGGGACTGGAACATCTGATGAGGAAGGGCTGAGAGACCTGGGATGCTGAGCATGGAAAAGAGCAGCCTGAGAGGGGACATCATTAATGTCTGTAAGTATCTGAAGGGTAGAGGGCAAGAAGGACCCAGGGTCTTTTCAGTGGTGTCCTGTGGAAGGGTGAGGGACTACGAACACAAACTGGAACACAGGGAATTTTACCTCAGCATGAGGTGAAAGTTCTTTGGTACAAGGGTACTGGAGGCCTGGAGCCAGCTGCCCAGAGAGGTTGTGGAGTTTCCTTTTCTGGAGACTTTCATGACCTATCTGGATGTGTTGCTGTGTGACCTGCCCTGTGCGATCCTGCTCTGGCAGGGGAGTTGGATTCTATGCTCTAGAAGTTCCTTCCAACCCCTACCATTCTGTGATTCCACGATTCTATAATAGATTAATTTTAAATGAGAAGCCACCAATGGCTTCTTCCATGGCCTGGCAGGAGCAGAGGACAGGCTTGGGTGTGTGATTGAGGTACTGGCAGTGTCCTGGCAATGGGACTCTTCTCATGTTCTTAGCAGCAGCACCCACAGAGGTCAGTGCTGCGCTGAAAGACCTGTTTCCCAAACCGCATGTCTCCAGCAGTGGCAATGGTCAGGGGCTTGTCTCCTTTGGTCTGCGAGCAGATTCTGGCTATGGAAAACAGGAGATTTTAATTTGAGGAGGTGGCCAAGGACATCTGAGCCTGCTGTGGTGGCCTCTACTGGCCCCGCTCCGACAGGTCCATATCTCTGTTGCGCTGAGGATTCGAGAGCTGGCCCCGGCAGTGCAGGTAGGGTCCTAGCAGAGCGGAGCAGAGGGGCAGAATCACCTCCTTCCACCTGCTGCCCACGCTGTTGGGGATCAGCCCACGATGAGACATTTGGTCACAGGCAATAATTGCTCGAAGAGGTTGTGGGGTCTCCTTCTCTGCAGAGATTCCAACCTTACCTGGAGGCTGTGATCTTGGGCAAGCTGCTGTGGTTGACCCTGCTTTAGCAGGGGGCTTGGACTGGATGATCTCCAGAGGTTCCCTCCAGTCCCCATGTCTAGGCTCATACCCACCCCAAACNGTGAGCCGCTGCTGCCGCTGCTCGCAGCCGCCGAACAGCACCCGGCAGCCCTCCTGCAAGGGCAGGTAACGGCGGCTCCCTGCTGGGAGGGTCGGTGGGATTCGGNCAGCAGCACCCACAGAGGTCAGTGCTGCGCTGAAAGACCTGTTTCCCAAACCGCATGTCTCCAGCAGTGGCAATGGTCAGGGGCTTGTCTCCTTTGGTCTGCGAGCAGATTCTGGCTATGGAAAACAGGAGATTTTAATTTGAGGAGGTGGCCAAGGACATCTGAGCCTGCTGTGGTGGCCTCTACTGGCCCCGCTCCGACAGGTCCATATCTCTGTTGCGCTGAGGATTCGAGAGCTGGCCCCGGCAGTGCAGGTAGGGTCCTAGCAGAGCGGAGCAGAGGGGCAGAATCACCTCCTTCCACCTGCTGCCCACGCTGTTGGGGATCAGCCCACGATGAGACATTTGGTCACAGGCAATAATTGCTCGAAGAGGTTGTGGGGTCTCCTTCTCTGCAGAGATTCCAACCTTACCTGGAGGCTGTGATCTTGGGCAAGCTGCTGTGGTTGACCCTGCTTTAGCAGGGGGCTTGGACTGGATGATCTCCAGAGGTTCCCTCCAGTCCCCATGTCTAGGCTCATACCCAACCCAAACGATGCCACCAGACTCCTTTTCCCCCACCCCCTAGGGCTGGCTCTGACCCCGGGGGTTCCCCAGCTCGTTTACCGGTTGCCCCCACCCGGGGGAGGGGGCGGCCCAAGCGTANTGTTTGTTTGTTTGGTTTTTAATTTTTTTCGGGGGGGTGGGGGAGAAGTTTCCTGTTGCCGTTGTCCGGAGATCATCGTCAGTCTCGGCGATGAAACATCCCACCGAGTACTGTGGGAGTGATGGTAGGAAAACGACAGAGCGGTTCCCCGCGGTCGGTCACCGCGGAGCTTTGCCCGGAGTGAGGCTCGGTAGGCGTCGGTGCGGGGTTTCGTGAGTGCCGGTGTGCATCGCCGCTCCCCCCTGCTGTACGGTATGAAGTGGGGACGCCGGCTGGAGGGGTCCGCGAAGAGGGTATCGGAGAGGTCAGCCTCTTTGGGAGTAATCTGGGGGCTCTTCTTGCGGACCCGGTGCGGAGTGCGGTGGATGCAGCTCCGCTCCTTGCTGCTGTACGGTACGAGGTGGGGGGCAGCGACTGGATAGGTACCCGTGGAAAATACTGGAGGGATTCATCTCCGCGGAGGGGATATCGTAGGGGCTCAGCTCCGTGAGGTAGGGTACTGGGCTCTCAGCCCCGTTGGGAGCTACCAGAGGGCTCTTTCTTCTGACCCGGTGCAGAGTGTAGTGGATGCAGTCCCGCTCCTTGCTACTGCACGGTACGAGACAGGGGGCAGTGGCTGTATGGGTGCCTGTGAGGCGGGGACGGTATTGGAGGGCTTCAGCCTGTGCGAGGGGGAGAGTACCGGAGAGGGTCAGCTCCGTGAGGTAGGATACCGGGGACTCAGCCCCTCTGGGAGCTGCCGGGAGGTTCCAGCCGCCGGCCCGATGTGGAGCGCAGTGGATGAAGCTCCGCTCCCCGCTGCTGTATGGTACGAGGTGGGGAGGAAGGGGCCGGATGGGTTCCCGAGGCTGGGAGTGCCGAAGGGATTCAGCCCCCTTGGGAGCCAGCGGGCGATTCCACCCGCCGGACTGTGCTAAGCGCGGTGGACGCAGCCTCCTTCCCCGCTGCAGTTGGGCACAACGGACGCTGGAGCTTCCACCCGTTTTAGCTCGGTAAAGAGGCTGCGTTTTTCTTTCCCGGGAGAAGGGCTGGGAGAGGGTCTGCCAGGCTCCATCACCCCGTAATCGTCAGTCGCGGGGTCTATTTGTTGCAGAAGGGTCCAGAAAAAGAGAAATGCTCCAGCCCTGTGCAGCAGTCAGGCGTTGGGCTAAATTTTTATCCAGACTAAAGTTTAGAGTCGTGTCATCGGAATTAGGCTGGCTTCCCCTGGTGACTGTGTCCATTATCCACGACTGCAGGACGCAGCAGGGTTTGGTGGTGTTTGTCCTGCTAGAGGGGGACTATCAGGAGCTGTGCTCCCTAATTCAGTCTTGTCTTTATGTTTTCTCTTCGTTCTTGTGAGTGCTGTAGTAGCTACTGGGCTTCATGTGAAGCTTTCCAGCCCTTTCCAGCATGAGCTTTTCTGGTGGATTGGGAGCAGCGTGGGGGAGAGAAAATGGGTAGCTCCGGGTCTAATGAAACACTGCCATCAATTATCCCCCGATGTCAGACCGGTTAACTGAGCTGCAGAACGGGTTTTCCTGCGGGAGCCTTCTGCTGAGTGAATTTCAGCCAAGAGAAAATCCCCTTCCCGCATTTGCTTTGGTTCTTGTTCTCCTTGAGTGCTTTGAACACCAGGTTCCAGTCATGTTTGTGATTTGCGTGTGAGATTCTGAGCGTACAGGAAAAAAAAAAAAACAAAACAAAAAACCAAACCCCAACACCTTCCCCGGCCACTAGCAGCCATCAGCCGAGTGCTGATTTTTGCAGCTCACCTCTGATTTGTGGCTTTCTGAAGCAGTTTGTCATGTCCCTCTGCTCTGGTGAGACCCCACCCGGAGTACTGTGTCCAGTTCTGGTGTCTACAGCATGAGAAGGACATGGAACTGCTGGAGCAGGTCCAGAGGAGGCCACGAAGATGATGAGAGGGCTGGAGCAGCTCTGCTATGTAGACAGGCTGAGAGAGGTGGGGGCTGTTCAGCCTGGAGAAGAGAAGACTCCAGGGAGACCTAATAGTAGCCTTCAACCACCTAAAGTGGGCTACGGGACAGCTGGGGAGGGCTGTTTAACAAAGGCTTGTAGTGATAGGAGGAGGGGCTATGGCTTTGAGCTGAAAGAGGGGACATTTAGACTGGAGATTAGGAAGAAATTCTTTACAGTGAAGGCGGTGAGACACTGCAACAGGTTGCCCCGGGAGGTTGTGGATGCCCCTTCCCTGGAGGCGTTCAAGGCCAGGCTGGATGAGGCTTTGAGCAACCTCGTTTAGCAGAAGGTGACCCTGTCTGTGGCATGGGGTTTGGAACTTTAAGGTCTTTTCCAGCCCAAACCATTCTATGATTTTATGTCAGACCTGTTTGTCACTCACTGTGTGATGGTTGAAGGAGAACTACATTGTTGTTAGAGTGAGGAAATGTGCTTGAAATGGTCCTTACTCATCTTTCACATTATTAGTAACTGATGAAATGTATCATTTTACTGAGGCTAAAATCCTATTTTCCTTCCCACCAGTGGATCTTCGGGGCTCACTCTCCAGTCATTGGATTTTCACCCTCCTCCAATGTGGAGTTTGTTCCTGTCTTTCCACCTGTGTACACCTCCACGGTTCCACCCCATGTGGGGAAAAACTGGATTGATAAGAGGCTGCCAAGCTGCAAAGTGAGTCTGGACTTGGTGTGCTGGGGTGTTTTCGAGGCTGCAGTATGTAAATGTCCTGGTCTTGGAGTCGTGGAGGGGTTTGTCAGGCAGAACCTTGTAGGGATGGGGTGTTGAGATAGTTAAAGGAGGAGACTTCTTCAAAGCATAGACATCTTCACTTCTCTAAAGTTTTAAATTATCTTTAATATTAATCTTTATTACCTTGTATTGAAAGCTTTAATTTTTCTATGGGATGTGATTATGAGTTTCCATTTTGTCTTTGGTTTTGTTTCTCCCACTGTTTTACCCCAGGAAGCAGTGTAGTGGTGGCATCATGGGCACTGCCACATCTCCAGTCCAGGGTGTCCCTTGTGGTCCTGCACTGTTGTCCTGCCCATAATGACCTCTATTTAAGTAGCTGAGTAATTAAACCTCAGCTTTGTGACTTTATCCCTTCCTCTCCCTCCTCCCCATCTCTCCAATCCCAAAGATCTGAAGGACAGCTGGGCTTGCTCTGGAGTCGCTGTGTCTGGGTTATAGTTGCCTTCAGCTATTCTTCTCATTTTGTGATGCTGCATCAGCTGATTAGTTGTGTTAAAAGCCAATTAATTTTTAAATAGTCAGCTAGACACAGCCTACAGCACTGACGGAGCAGAAATCAATCTAATGTTGCAAATTTATCCTCAAATTGAGACCTATACCTGTATTACTCGGTTCAAGGAGGCTTAATTCTCCCTTTAATTTCTGAGTTTTGTATCTCCACCCATGACCCTCTTTTCTTTCTTGCTGTTGGACAGATATACTTGAATAATGCCTTTGCTCTGGACTCGGTGTGGATACATCCTGAGGAATCAAGGCTCTTCCAGGGCAATGAGAAGCCTCTCTTAATGACAAACCACGTAGCCATGGCTATAGCCAGGCCAGCTGCAGCTTCCAGGCCTCTTCCCACCGTGGTGTTGGCACCTCAGCTGATACCAGGTCAGTAGAACATGAATAATTAAGTACTTGGTTTCTCTAAGTCCATCTCCTAGAGGTGTCTAAGCCATTCTCCAAAGTAAGGGGTTCATTCCCTTCAGCTGGAAATAATCTTACTCGATCTGAACCTTGATGGCAGAGCACATTTCATCCTCTAAACCACACAGCTCAGTGCTGGGGGCAGTTCTCTTTAATATCTTTATCGATTATCTGGCTGAGGGAATTGAGGGCACCCTCAGACAATTTGCAGATGACACTAAATTGGGTGGGGGTGTTGGTCTGCTGGAGGGTAGGAAGGCTCTGCAGAGGGATCTGGCCAAGGCCAATGGGATGAGGTTCAACGAGGCCAAGTCCTACACTTGGGTTGCAACAACCCCATGAACACTTCAGGCTTGGGGCAGAGTGGCTGGAAACTACCCACTGGTGAAGGACCTGGGGTGCTTGTTGACAGTCAGCCAGCAGTGTGCCAGGTGGCTGGCATGACCACGGCAGGGATTGTGCCCCTGTGCTGGGCACTGGTGAGGCCATTCCTTGAGTACTGATATCAGTTTTGGGCCACTCACTCGATGTCCTACTTGGAGGGGCTGGAGCAGGTCCAGAGAAGGGCAACAGAACTGGTGAGGGGTCTGGAGAACAAGTCTGGTGAGGAGCAGCTGAGAGACCTGGGCTTTTTCAGCATGGGGAAAAGGAAGCTGAGGGGAGACCTGGCTCTCTACAAGTCTCTGAAAGGAGGTTGGAGCCAGGTGGGGTTGGTGTCCCCTCTCAAGGCACAAGTAATAGGACAAGAGGAAATAGCCTCAAGGTGCCTCAGGGGAGGTTTAGGTTGGATGTGAGGAACAGTTTCTTCACGGAAAGGATTGTCAAGGCCTGGCCTAGGCTGCCCAGGGCAGTTGTGATGTCCCCATCCCTTGAGGAGTTTCAAAGCCATGCAGATGTGGTGCTGAGGGCCATAGTTTAGTGATGACCTGGCAGTGCTGGGTTAACAGTTTGACTCGATGATCTTTAAATGTTTTCCAACCTAAATGATTCTCCGATTCTCTGATCTCATTAAGACTCAGTTATGCACAGCGATATTTGTGAAATAAATTCCATTAATCTGCACAGCTCGGCTCTGTCACAGCAGCTTCCAGCAGGGCTGAGCCTTGGACTTGAAAAACGAACAGAAAAATCCATGGCAGTGAAGCTGGGGCTCTCTTGTTTTGATGCTGCTGCAGCAGTGATTTAAAATAGAGGTTGTGTCAGAGAAAAGGGTAGGAAATAAAACACTGCTGGTGTCGAAAACACCGATTTCTATTTTTCACTTCAGAAGTGGGATATTCTTAATGGTTTGCTGTCAACTGTTCCTTTCTTTCTTGGATTGAAGATCTGTTTGGTTGACAGCAGAGCCCCTCTTACCTTTTCTCTCCCCTCTAAAGTGCCTCTTGTTTTGCAGCTGTAAAGCTTTTCCTTTGTTTCGCTGTTGATGCAGAGATGGAGTGAGAGAGCTGGAGGAGCTCCTGCCTGCCCGGCTTCGTTTGCCAGCCAGGTTAATTAGCAGAGAATACTGCTCTGTATTGAACCACTCGAGGTGGCTGCATGTTGTGATGCTGCAGCAAGCCATGCTTGTGAGCTGCTTTCTTCTCCTGCAAGGACGGCCTAATGGTCAGCTGCTGAGCTGCAGTATCCAACATGGGGTGCTCCGGCACAATCCCGTTATATCCATGATTTCCTTCTGGGATGTTGTGGGGAGCAACTGAGTTCTGCTTCCGGACAGGGATGCCTTGTCCAGATGTGGTTTTAGAAACAGATGTGATGATGTGGGAAGTGTTGTGTGTAGGGGACCTCCAGCCCATTGTCTGTCAATGCATCCCAGAGTCCCAGGCTGGTGGGGTTGGAAGGGACCTCTGGAGATTATCCAGTCCAGCCCCATTGCTAAAGCAGGAACGCACAGCAGCTTGCCCAGGATCACAGTGGCCAGGTGCTTTTGGAATCTCTCCAGAGAAGGAGACTCCACAACCTCTCTGGACAGCCTGCTCCACAGCCTGGAATCAACTCAAACTGGGGATGAAGGGCTGGGTAGCAGCCCTGAGAAGGTCTTGGGATGCTGTTGGGTGAAAAGTTGTACATGATCTGGCATTTGTGTGCTTCCAGCCCAAGCTGTGTGCACAGCAGTGTGGGCAGCAGGTGGATGGAGGGATTCTGCTCCTCTCCTCTGCTGAAACCCCACCTGCAGTGCTGGGGCTGGCTCTGGAGTCCTCAGCACAGCAGAGACATGCACCTGTCAGACCAGGGCCAGAGGAAATCTCAGCAATGACAGAAGGGCTGGAAGCCCTCTGCTGTGAGGCTAGGCTGAGAGAGCTGCTGTTGCCCAGACTGGAGAAGAGAAGGCTTCAGGGAGGATTCCTGGCAACCTTGCAGTGATTCAGGGGGCCAGGAAGAAAGCTGGGGACAGACTTTTGAGCAGGGCCTGTTGTGACAGGACAAGGGGTGGTTTGGACTCAAAAAGGGAGATTCATACTGGAGAGAAGGAAGAAATATTTGACACTGAAGGTGCTGAGAGCTTGGCCCAAGTTGGCTGGAGAGCTGGGAGATGCCCCATGCCTGAAACCACTGCAGGTCAGATTGTCTGGGGCTGTGAGCAACCTGCTCTGGTTGCAGATGCCCCTGCTGACTGCAGAGAGTTGGATGGGATGACCTTGAACGACCTTTCCCACTCAAACCAGTCTGTGATTCTAACTCAATGACACCCCCAGCTGGGCCTGTATACCAGTGCCTGGCTGAGCTGTAGGCATGGCAGTGACATTTCTGCAGGCTGGCAGCACTAGTGTCCTGCAGCCATAATGAGAAGCTGCTCCTGGGGAGCATTATGGCTGTGCTTGAATCATTTCCTACATAATCTTTACACTTAATATGAAGAGTAATAAAAACCCCAAGAGCAAATTGCTTTGTTAAGTGGTTGAGGCTGAGGAGTTCATAAGCCTGCTGCAGGCTGCGTGGCTGTGCCGGTTGGGGAAGCTCATCTGAAGGCAGTGTGGCCTTCCATGGGTGTCAGCCATGACAGTGTTGTCTTCTCAAGGGGATAAGGCAGAGGAGTAGGGCAAGTCATCCTGCTCAATGTGTACCTGCTAGGATATGTTGTTTGCCCTCAGGGAAGGAGGCAGCTGTTGTTCTCACCCATACTTCACAGGCTTACAGTTTGCATTGGGTTGGAAAGGAGCCTCAAAGGTCATCTTGTCCAAGCCCCCTGCAGTCAGTGGGGACACCTCCAACTAGAGCAGGCTGCCCAGGGCCACATGAAGTCTGATCTTGAATGTTTCCAAGGACAGGGCCCCAACCACCTCTCTGGGCAACCTGCTCCAGTATTTCACAACTCTCATTGTGAAGAGCTTCCTCCTGACGTCCAATCTAAATCTACCCTCCCCAAGTTTCAAACCATTGTCCTGTCACCACAGGTCCTTCTAAACAGTCCCTCCTCAGCCTTCCTCTAGGTCCCCTTCAGATATTGAAATGCAACTCTAAGGTCTCCCTGGAGTCTTCTCCAGGCCCAAATACTTTCTGCCTGGTTTTGTAGAAGACCTTTGGTTGATCTCAAGTGAGCAGGTTGTATTTTCCCACCTCAGAACCATCTCTTGGTTTATTGCTGCTGGTAAGGACATGTTTGTGTGAAGAAGGCAGCATGGAGATGTTTTTTGCAGAGGAAGGATGAGAGTTTGTGTATTCTGTATTGTGCTCTCTGCCATATGGATGAACCCAAAGTTGGTTTGGTCCAGCTGTGCCCATGTGATGTTTGTACATTCTGCACATCCCCATGTGGTTGGTGCCTGCTGGGTGTGGGGTGAAGAGCACTTTGTGGAGCTCTGTTAGGTGAAAGCTTCAGTCTCTGGTGTGTGATGCTTCATGCTTTGACTAGTCTTGATCTTATTTGAATGTTTGAAGAGAAATTCCAATGACAATGTTTGAAGTTCAGTGTTTGACATTCACTGTCAAGGACAGTCTGGACAGCTGGACAGAGAGGAACCTCGTAAAGTTCAGCAAGGGCAAGTCACAAGGTCCTGCCCCTGGGAGGGATGACCCCCTGCATCGTACAGGTGAAGAGTGACCTGAGAAACACCTGGGAGTGCTGGGGGACTAGAAGTACTCCATCAGCCAGCAATGTGCCCTTGTGACCAAGAAAGCCCATGGTCTCCTGGCATGCATGGAGAAGAGTGTGGCCAGCAGGTCAAGGGAGGTTCTCCTCCCCTTCTACTCTGCCATGGTGAGGCTGCATCTGGAGTGCTGTGTCTGATTCTGGGCTCCCTAGTTCAAGAGAGACAGGGAACTATTGGAGAGTCCAGTGGAGGTTCTGAAGATGCTGAAAGACCTGGAGCATCTCTGTGAAGAGGGAAGGCTGAGAGCCCTGGGGCTGTTGAGCCTGCAGAAGAGCAGCCTGAGAGGGGATCTGATCAATGCTCAGCAAGAGATGAAGGACCTGTGGGGAGCAAGAGGTTGGGGCCAGACTTCTGTCAGTGATGCCCAGTGACAGGACAAGGGGCAATGGGCACAAACTGGAACCCAGGAGGTTCCATCTGAAGAGGAGAGACTTGTTTGGTGTGAGGATGCTTGATCCCTGGAGCAGGCTGCCCAGAGAGGTTGTGGAGTCTCCTTCTCTGGAGAGATTCCAACCCCAGCTGACCATTGTGATGCTGGGCAAACTGCTGTGGGTGCCTCTGCTTTATCAAAAGCTTTGGACTGGACGACCTCCTGAGGTCTCTTCCAACTCCTCACCATGCTGGGATTCTGTGTTTATGGGAGAGGCTTGGTAGTTCTGACCCTTCCATAATAATGACCCTTCCTGGTTTCAAGAACTTCATCTCTTGCAGTGAGTTCAGAGGCTGTTCTTGTTTTCTTAAGGAGCCAGGCATTTTTATTTATTGCATTTGAGGGGAAAAATGGTCTGTTAGTGCTGCCATTGCTGGCAGACTCATGCAGTAGCTGGAGCTTAAAAACAAAAAAGACAATAAGTTGTTTGGCTTTGTTTTTGATTTCCTCCCTTTGGGCTACAGACAATAGGAATATCGATGTGTTTTGCTTTGCTCTGGGATAAAGATGCTATTTAGTCCAATCCATTGCATCATTTTATTGATTGATAGATGCTGGTCGAGTTGCTCAGCAGCTGAATTTGCACAGAATCACACAGAATTACAGAATGGCAGGGATTGGAAGGGACCTCTGGAGATCATCCAGTCCAACCCCATTGCTGAAGCACAGGCAACCACAGAGGCTTGCCCAGGATCAGAATGTTCAAATGCTTTTGGAATGTCTCCAGGCATACTCAACCACCTCTCTGGGCAGCCTGTTCCAGGGTTCTATCACCCTTAAATTAAAGAAGTTCCTCCTTATGTTTAGATGTAACTTAGCATGGCCAGCAGGGCAAGGGAGGGGATTCTGCCCCTTAACTCTGATCTCCTCAGACTCCATCTGGAGTCCTGTGTGCAGTTCTGGAGCCCCCAGCACAGGAAGGACATGGAACTGTTGGAGTGGGTCCAGAGGAGGCCATGAAGATGCTGAGAGGGCTGCAGCAGCTCTGCTCTGAGGACAGGCTGAGAGAGTTGGGGCTCTGCAGCTGGAGAAGAGAAGGCTTCCAGGAGACCTTAGAGTAGCCTTCCAGTATCTGAAGGGGGCTACAGGAAGGCTGGGAAGGGACTATTGACAAGGTCTTGCAATGACAGGACAAGGGGCAATGGGTTTGAACTGGCAGAGGGGAGATTGAAACTGGATGTTAGGAGGAAGTTGTTTGCAGTGAGGGTGGTGAGACACTGGCACAGGTTGCCCAGGGAGGTTGTGGCTGCTCCCTCCCTGGAGGTGTTCAAGGCCA
>WBNM01002459.1:0-51765 GCA_013399055.1 Ramphastos sulfuratus | reverse complement strand
TCCAACCTTCCATTCTATGATTCAATGCAGTAATGGAGCACACAGTCCTGAGGGATATGGAACAGGCAAGGAATAAAGTCAGGACCTTGAATTTTAGGAAAGCAAATTTCCATCTCTTCAAGGAGTTTGCAATAGGACCCCCTGGGATACTGCCTTCAAGGGATGCAACAAGGAAGGCTATGGCTCTCTTTGAATTAAATCTGGCAACAAGTCAACAACAACAAGAGGGGCTTCTTCAGATACAGCAGTAGCAAAAGGAAAACTAGAGAAAACATGAGTTTGCTGCTGAATGAGGTGGGTAACCTAGTGACAGAGGACAGAGAGGTGGCAGCATTAACTGAATGCTTTCTTTGCTTCATCTTTACAGCTAAGATTGACCCTTGGGAATCCCAGTATCTGAAGCTAAGAGAGAAGTCTGGAGAAACAACGGCTTCCCTTTAGTCGAGGAAGATTTGCTCAGAGATTAGTTAAATAAACTGGACACCCACAAATCCATGGGCCCCAATGAGATGCACTCACAAGTGCTGAAGGAGCTGGTTAAGGTTATTGCTAAGCCACTCTCCCTCATTTTTGAAAGGTCATGGAGAACAGGAGAGGTGCCTCAGGATTGGAGTAAAGCAAATGTCATTCTAGGTTTCACAAAGGGCACGATGGAGTGACAGGTGCTAGACAGACTGCTTAGCTTGGGGAAACTTCAAATCTTTAGATCAGAGGGAGGAGTGCTCATTTTACCTTGCAAGATGTGCCAATACATTGAACTCCCAGTACAGTGTTTGTACCTTATTTCATTCTGAAACTGTTCAGTTCTACCTGACAGTCGCTGGACATTTTTATGCCTTTGTTTGCAAAACTAATGACCTGTATACTCTCAGAAATCAATTTCCTATCATGGTACTTACAGAGTTTGATTCAGTTACTTCCTAGCCTTAGAGGTGAAATTGATAAAAGCTGTCTTAGCATTGCAGCACATTTTAAGTTCATGTCCAGTTTGTTGTCACTATGATCAGGCTAATTCCCTTTCTGAGACTGTGGTATTCAGAACATACTCCTCAACGTGTAAATAACATCCCTAGTCTCTAGACTATAGCCTCAAATTTCCTACATTAAAATACATATTCAAATGAGCTTTGCTGGCTATACAACCTTTTTTTTTTTTTTTCTTCATGTCCTGATTGCTATTGCAATTTTGAGATTGTTTCCATTCCTGTTGTCATGTATTTTTTGTAGTATTGTTCTGGTCGAAAAAGCCCATTTATAGTTCTGGACCCCAAAAGGCAGGAGTAAAAAGTGGTGAGACAAGGTGAGCAGACAAGAAGGAGTTCAAATCTCATTTGCAGAGGGAAAATTTGGACTTTCTGTCCCTGCTCTGTCACACTTAGAGTGGTCTGTAAGGGGAAGAAAATATGTTGGTGGGTGAGGAAAAGATTCTCTGTTACTGGTACTGAATAAAGAAACAGAACAATGCTGACTGTGGCCCTCAATATCTAAGACACTCATATCCTTAGAAAATAAAATCATTGAAGTCCATATAGCAGAGCAAGACAGTACTGCAGTGTTTGAAAGGAACCTGTCAGAGAAATTGTCAACGTTATTTCATTAATTTGATTCAAGGTCTGTTAGAAAGCTGGATTACTTTACTGAGAGAGCAAGATGCCTTTCAATTAATTTATACAGCTGTTAGCAAAATCCTCTAGGGATTAATCTTGAAATTGAGTTCTATGAAGAATCCATATGAAAACTCGAGCAAATTCAGTATTTAATCACAGCTCATAGCATGACATTTCAAGCAGGAGACATCTTATTGCTTGCTGTCATCATGCAAGGCTTTGTGCTTGCTCTCAACAAGATAAATTCAGTGTTATTCTTGGTAAGTCCCAAGAGCTCATAAAACCCTCAAGCTACAGCCACTCTCTTCTGCTCTACATATTTTAGATCACATAAATCCCTTATTTTGCACTTCTGATTCCGTTTCTCTAACAAAGGATGAGGAAAACAACCTTGTGACATGCAATGTGAACCAAACCTTAGGGAGCCATCAGTGATGCTACATAGAGCATAGTCTTGAAAAGTTACTTCAATACAATCAGTTTATGTCATTGCCTGATTTATTCCACTGACATACTGAAGCCCTACAGTCTAAAATACATCATGTAACACTGGTTTGCTGAAAAACATATTCAGTAACTTTTTAAAAGCAGTGATGTTGCAGATGATGTCTGACTGAACTAAACAAAATGTCAAGCAGATGAGTCCTTTGGCTGAACTTTTTCACTCAAAGTGAAACTCTGTAAAGGAATGTCCAGCTGTAGTGAGATGTTCTCCTTGTGGGGATGTGTTAAGATGCTTGATCCTGAAACAACAGCTGGGACTCTCTGGGTCTCTGGCCATGGGATGTGAAAGACATATCTTTATAGAGTAGTACAAAAAAAACTGCTCAATTCATGTGGTCTGAAAGAAAATAGGATCAAAGCAATTTATTGGTTTACTAATGACTCAAATTACTGGTAAGCAAGAGAGGAAATGTCCTCAAATTGCTCCAGGGGGGTTTTAGATTGGATACTGCAGTGGAGTCTCAGTCCCTGGAAGTTGTCAAAACCCATGTGGACTTGGGCACATAGTTCAATGGCCATGCTGGTGTTAGGTCAAAGATTGGACTTGATCTGAAAGGTCTTTTCCTACTGAAACAGTTGTGTGACTCTATGATTATTAGTAATGCAACAGATAAATCACAATACCAGACACATAAAAAATGTCAATGAACACAAGGATTCTGAACACTTCTATAAGAAAATTTTGAAACTTTTAAACTTCCCTCAACACTCATCCCACCTTCCACACAGTGATGTGCACTCGTGCCTTGTCTGTACCCATACAGGGTTATACATTGCCATGGCAGGCCTAAGCAGGCCAAAATAGGCTTATACATGTCCTGGCTTGCCCAGGCATGTTTTTCTGCTCTCCCTCTTTCTGCTATGCGGANATTATTAAAATTAGTGATCGGAGTTGCAAGAGTTATGAATATCGAATATTAATAAACAATATTAATCTTTGAAAAGCGTATCTCACATCAATTAATTATCCCTCCTTAACATACATGCATCCTCTGTCCTAGGGGACAGGGTTCCCCTCTTGGCACAATATACATTTTTATTTCCCACTGGAAATGTGGGTGCTCCAGTTCTATGTCTGTCCCCATTGATCTCCGCAGGCTGCTGCGACTGGTACAAAATCCCCTTCGGGATTTCATAGGCATACTGAGGCATGAGTCTCCGTTGAGTCTTGCCTTGTGCAATTTCTTGCATCTGCCTCCCAGACAAAAAGTATTTAAGGAGCTGCATCACACGTTTCAAGCTGACACTTTTTATGATTGAAAAGTCTCAGGCAAATGCCTGGTTACCATTTAACCTGGCTGGTGGTCATCTCCCTCTCTGGCAGTACACAATGGGCAAACACACTCATAGGTACTCCAGAGTCAGCCAGTCACACCTCCAGTTTTCAAGCGTTTGAGCATGTTTGCTCTTGTGGACATTTGGGTTCAGGGCTGAGTCTTTTAATCATTCTCCAATTGCAATCAATTATTTAATCTTTTTGGATGTTTTAAGAAATTTGATGGATTGTTTGCAAGTGGTAATTAAATTGAAAAGGAATTCGAAACTGAGTACTTAATTTTTATATTCCTGAAATGAGATACCTTAATGAAATCTGTTTTCAGAGACAGTAATGTAATATAGGCTTTGATTCAGGCACCTTAAATATCATTCTAATAGCAAATGAAGTTATAGAATCATAGAATTATTATGGTCCAAAAAGACCTCTTAGATCATCAAGTCCAACCATCAACCCCTAAACAACACCACAACTGCTAAACCATGTCCCCAAGTGCCACGTCCACATCTTGTTTGAGAACCTCCAGGGACAGTGACTCCACCACTTCCCTGCACATTCTGTTTCAGTGCCTGACCACTCTTTCTGCAAAGCTTTATTTTCCTAATACCCAAATCTAAACCTCCCCTGGCTCAACTTGAGGCCGTAAGATCACAGCTACAGACCCTGCTCTCCCTAAAGATTTAACCATCTCTTTGTCTCAGCTCTGAATTGCAACATAGATGAGGCAGGAACTCAGAAGACTTCTTTGCATGTTTGCATGACAGGGAGAAACGCTGCAATGCCAAATGCAAGCCTGAATAACAAGCAAATTATTCTGGAGTTTATGCTTTTCAAATTTCTCTTCTTGATGCTCTATCTGAAATGAGTAGGATTTTTTCTTTTTTTTTTTAAGAACTGCATATCTGAAAGTTGGATGTGAAGAAATAAATTAGATTTAAAAAAAAAAATCTAGGCTTGCTTTAGCTTATTTTCTTGCTGTCTTTGCAGTTTGTGCTGTAAAAGGTCCTGGATCAAGAAACAAATCTCAAAGACAATCAGCCCTGACTTTCCTGCCGGCTTTTTTGCTACAAAGTAGTAGAAATTGTAGGGAAAATATCCTAAAGCTAGTGTAAATCTAGAACCTTTTCCTGATTGTTTGACAGTTGCTCTACTACTGTATGAAATAAACCCTCCTGCAGTAAGTGCCTGCTCTCAAAAAAAGTTTTAGAAGGTGTTTAATGATTTCCAATAGATAACATTTCCTTTTATTTTCTAAGACCTAGATTTCTTCAGTGGGGCTACAGCACCACATAAGAGGATATGTTTTCACCTTTCTCTGTAAATTCATACCTGTGGAAGTTAGCATGAAAAACTTTGAACTGACTATTACTAACCCTGAAAATTATCCGGAAACATTAGGAAGTTCTAGAGTTCAGTTTAGAATTCCTGTGCTAAATCTTAAGTATTATTTTTACACTACAGTCTTTAATAACATCAGCATATACTATTTTTTCCATAGGATACTCTGTCATTCAGTGCACAGGATAGACTTTTAGGTCCTTAGTGAATCAAACCATTGTCTGTACAAACCCTGCCTTATGTTTGATAGAGTTTGGAAGTTATACGGAAAACAGAAAGAAATGGAGGCTTAAGGAGGAGAAAGGATGGTCTTGTTCATCAGTTGGCTGAGTGCAGGCTGGTATATTTCTGCCTCTGCTAGATGTCCTGCTTCTTAGGAGACCCTAATTTCAGTGTTTTCTGTGAAAATGAGAGTTGGGAAAAGTAGAATTGGTAGAAACACAATGCAAAGTCGTGCTTAAACATGCTTACCCATTATTTTTATATAAGTCCAGATATTGTTAATGAATGTATTTGGAAATACTTTAAAGGTCTGCAATTTGTAAATATAAATAATACAAATATTTATAAATCAGCCTAAATGATAATGTTTATAATGTTCATCATTAGCTGCATGAGTTGTGGGTAGTTCACAAAAAGATAATTTATTTCAATTAACTTGTTATTTTTTAATACAAGTTAACTCTATTGGCTTTGGCTCTCCCTATTGAGCATCTAGATTCTCCAAAAAATATTCAGATGTGACTTTTGTATATGCTGGGACTCATTTCTTCCCCACAAGGTGGAGACATTACTGTGTCATATAGCACTTTCACTTCAGAGCACACTGAAGCAGTGTTATTTCCAAAAGGAAGAACAGGTCATGCTGTTTCATACTATAAGCAATACAGCTTAAGCTCGTGTTTATCTGGTTAAAAGATTAAATTACTTCACCCTCTTCAACTTCTGAGAGCAAAACATTGGGTTTTTGACTAGCTTTACCTATTATTGCCTAGCCATAATTTTGTCTTATGAACCAAAGAACTGAGCTGCAGAGGAATCAGCTACCCTGTAGGGTTATACCTGTAGGATCCTTTATTTTAGACAGTGGACTAACATGTTTCTGAGTGTACTCAGCAGCTCACATCAGGGCTTTGGGAGCTGATGGCCAGGGGTTGGTTAAACTGGGCTGTGGAATGCCGAATCTTTTTCTTTTATGTAGTTGGTTAAAAACCCAAGTTCATCACAAAAGATTAAAAATTGTTAAATAATTGGGTAAATTACTAATTAAATAAGTTTTAGAGTGGCAGCTCCTAGCTATGTCCTTACCAATGAAACATCAACTTTTGTAGCATCTTAAAGTGCAATGATAGAAGCCAGTGAGATAAAACTGCTCTTCACAGCCACACTAAGAACTGGAACAGACAATTCCATCCATGTATCACTCCTGTCGTTAAGATAATATGTTCATCTCAACTAAAATTAATTTTGGCAAGAGAGAGAACTAACTGTAAGCATCACAGCTTGGCTAGTGCTCCTTATCCACCAAAAATTATCTGCTTATTTTTAGCTGGAACATTATTAATTGGAAACATCTTTATGCCTATGATGTAAAGGATTGTAGTTGCCCAGTGCTTACTGAACAAAGTTGTAGTTGGCTTTTTATAGATCGGATCTGGAGTGATACAATGCAACATGTGAGGTTGGAAGTGGTATCTGAAGGGATACCTTCCCAGTCTCTATAACTGCCTGAAAAGAGGTTGAAATTCATTGGGTGTTTGTCTCTTTCTTCAAGTAACTTGCAGAAGTTTAGGTTGGATATTAGGAAAAATTACTGAAAGAGCAGTCAGGCATTGGAACAAGCTGCCAGGGAAGTGGCAAAGTCACCATGCCTGGAGGCATTCAAAAACCGTGTAGTTATGGCCCTTTGGGATATGGTTTAGCACCAGATTTGGTAGAGTTAGATAATGGTTGGACTCAATGGTCTTAAAGTCTTTCTCAACTAAAGCAATTCTAAGACTCTACAAGGCATAAATCTCATTAAATCATAGAACAGCCCAGATTTGAAGGGACTGTGAAAGACTATTTGATCCAGTCTTTCATGAGAAAGGAGTCTACATGAGATTATCTGGCACCCTGTCCAATCACCTCTAGAAAATCTTCACTGACCAGGACACCACAACATCCCCAGGAAAGTTGTACCAGCATTTACAACATTGTTACTAATCTGAACAAGTAATTACTGAGGGAAAGATGGTTTACAAATGCAAAGATGTAGCTTTACATCACTCTCATTATTATTATTTGCCAAAAATTCATTGAAATATTTGATTGTTCTGAAGTGTTGTCATTCTCCTTTAATCAGAGCAGTATCTAAAGTTTTTAAGACTTATATGTCCATGAAAATAAGGGAATGAACAGCATCAGACTATGTGTGACAAAATTCTTTTCAGAATCTTCACTGTAGCCCAAACCTATCCTAATATCTAGAAAATCAGTGCAATTTCACAGGAAATAAGGTTTTGAAAGATGATGTTTAAAACAGCCAAAATATGCCTTCAAAAACACACATGTAACTTACACTGGGGAAATTATTTTCTTAATTACTATTTTACAACTTGGTTCTTTGGTCACTGGTACATATAATAGCAGCATTTAACCTTCATGTAAATGGAAGCAGAGGTTGGCACTGAGTGCTTTCTTCAGGAAGCTTGGTCTGGTACCATTGATGTGTCTGCAATCATGGAAATGAAATACTTTAAACTCAGTTCAGAGGGAGTATTTTTACTCCAACCTATGAAATGGACTGTTCAGATCAGTCATTTCTAGGATAAAATTATCTAGTGTGAGTAGTGACCTGCTCTGAATATCACCACTTTATATGACAACTTACAAATGTAGAAAAAAATAAAATATGCAGCAATAATTTGACTGCAAGGAGGTAAGAGGGGGCTCCCATCAAAACTGAGGATTCTGCCTTAATCTAAGAAGAATTAAATGGAGATATTTGTAACTATGGTGCAGATATCTGCAGATTTTCTTTTTAAAATATTTTTCTGAATAGAGAGTCTGGTTATGAGTTTTTTTTTTGGAAACTGAGAGGAAAAGAATACTTTAGTGAAGGAAGAAAAAATGTCATATTAAAAAAATACAAAAATGAACTAATAATAAAGTGTTGAAGACTGTTCCATCCTAGTGCGGTGAACAGGTGACCATATTTACAGGTGGAGGGGAAGACAAAGAGGACAATAATTAAACCAGATTATTTTCATGTCCTTTACATCTGTGTTGGGATGACCACAGATTGCTGGACTGTACCACTTACTTTAGCCTTTGAATCTGTGAAACTTATTATTTGTCTTCCTTTTTTTTTTTTTTTATATATAATATCTAAATGAGGATTACTCAATGCTCCTACTATGCACTCATGCCAAGTGCACTTTCACACTAAGACTATGACAACATGCCAAGCTCAGATTCATACTTTCTGTTAGCTGCCTGAGGATTTTCTCTGATACCTTTCTGACCATAAGTAGTGTGAAGAGTTGCACACCAAGAACTACTTGATATTCCTTATCTTTTTTTCCATACATGCAACAATGAACTTCCTGGTGCAGGAGCTGCAGGAGCTCAGTACCCTTCCACTAGGGTGGTAGATTAGTATAGCGACTAATTTACCAAACCAGGGTGGCTCACCTTGGCTACTTCTTGCATTGTTCTGACAAACCTTTGACTGACATAGTGGCAATACTTCCCATGCCATGTCAGTCTCATATCTGAGCTGCTCTTTAACATGACAGAATCTGAGACTTACACTCCTCCTTTAGCTAAGGCAGTAAATAAACCTAAGTGACCCAAATTGACCTCCTTCCCTAGGAAAGTGCTTTTAGGAAAAAGATAGTCAAAAAATGGACAATTCCCTCTACCTGTATAATCCATTTCCATAGCTTTCCTTTAAAAATATACTTTTGTTGACAATGAAGCATAGGCACAGAGCAAGTAATTGCTGCAATCAGGTACTAATTCCTAAACACACTAATGCCTGGAGGCTGCACGGAACCAGCTACAATTTTTAACATCAGTGCTTGAGGTTCATGGGAATCCAGTTTATAACATGGCCTAGAAGAAGGTCTTAATTATTCTTAAATAATAAAGGTAGCTCTAAAACGTATTTTGATTAGTCAGTATGTCTGCCTGGAATCTTGATTCTTTGCTTAAACTTGAGGAAGCAGGAAAATTTCTGCCATAACCCATCCTTGGCAGCTCCTGTTAGGTAGCCTTCTCCTCTCAGTGCACAGGAGTTTGGGACTACCGTTTTGAATTATACAACCCTTCTCGTACCCCATGGACTGTAGCTCTTAATTCTGGATTGGTATTCCATATAAAAGTGAAAATATAATTGCTATACTGCCTAAATTCAAGATCTCTAAATCCTCTTTTGGCCCTAACTTGACTTCCCATTGAATATCTATCTTTTAATGTCTAGAAAGTCTATGAAATTGAGAATATCAAATTGCTTGCTAGAAATGCAGGTCTTAGAATGAGATCGAACAAATCGTTCAGTCTGAACATACTGTGCAATTTATTATTCCTTTTCTTCCAGATGGAGATTAATTAAATTAATAGAAAATTGTTGCAGTAGAAACCTGACACTGGGAACCACATGAGATAATTTTATGTATAGGGCTGAAATCAAGCTCATCTAAAGATCCCCTAAATTTCATGAGCTTTCTCTTATTCACCCAGAGAACTTTGACGTTTTATGCTGAAATTATGTCTAACTTGGGGTTTTGACATGACATCGAGTGAAACTCTATTCTGATTTTTAGTTCCATTCAAAAACTAAAAAACCCAAAGAGACTGTATCCTTATTTTCTGTACACTATCATCTTCACAATCCTTTCAATAAGGCTGCACAAGTTTACAACAACTAAAGAGCTAATCCTAGTGAAGTAAAGCCATGTGGTGAACTGAACCAAAGAAAATGTTCAAATGAGTAAGGCCAGCTGTATAGCACAGGCAGGCTCTGCAGATGGGCACTGTGCCAGGCTTCCCCATTAATTGCCTCCCTATGCTTCATTGAAGAAAGTTTGAAGCCAGTCCAAACCTCCTAAGCTCCCCAGCACCACCCCTCTGTTTCTACTCCAGCTGCGGTTTCCAGACTCTGCTCTTCCTGGCAACAAAAATGGGAATATACAGAGGGAAGTTTTCTAAATAGTACTTTGCTTGAGCTGCAGAATTGGGGCTTAGTCATGGGTAACCCTGATTCCTGGAGCAGCAGTGTTGTGGAAGCTAATAATGAGGAGCCAAGCAGAGGAAATTAGGTGGGAGGAGAAGTTGGTGCTAGAGAAACAAGGAAATAAGAGAGCATATGGGAAAGTTAGAGATCATCTGAGACGGCTTTAAAGGAAAGAGAAAGGGGCAGTTCAGGAAGCATAAAGACTTTGGGAAAAGATTTAGGGGAAGAGCAGGAAAGGAAAGGCAAAATGGAAGCATATGGGATAAGGTTCATGAGTAGGGAGACTTTTGCAAGGCAGTTTTGTGAGTGGAAAGGAAGTTGCAGGGTGCACCATGGTAGATGAAGAGCTCTTTTAGGACCAGAAGTCAAAGAAGATTGACTGTGCCAGGAGAGTGTGGTAGCAGTCAACAAGACACTAGGGCTGGGGAAGATTGGAACTGACAGCTGGAGTAGGAGGAAATTAAACTGGATAAAAGTCTCAGAATGAAGAACATAGATTGACCAAGCAAAAATCTGGAAACAGAATGTGTGAGAGGAACACCTAATTGAGGAGCAGAGAGGTTTAACACAAGCATGATGACAGGGACACCAGCAAAAATGTTTTCCCTCAGAAGAAAAGGTGGCCTGACATTGGTATCCCATGAAGTAAAGTCTTCCTTAAAAATGAAATACAGATCCTCTGTTCTGAATATAAACATTTCCAGTGGCAGCACATAACTGTGAAAGCCAGAGTTAATTTTATGCTGGAATGATCAAAAATAGCATGTATTGGAATGGCTCTGCCCATCAGCTATCTGTGCTGCCAAGTACTGGTGTTCTGGCACTTTATTTGCTGAAGGCTATTGGCAAGCAGTCTCAACTCCTCCTCACAGCTACTATGGAGATGATATCAACTTATTGCTGCTATTAATTAATCACTGACTTCAAGTGGGGCTTGAAGAGGAAAGGAGAACATAGTGAAAGTTATGTTGTGGAACTGATGAATGACTGACTGTACAGTCCAGAACTGTTTGAAAAGATAGATTTTTTTTTTCTTTAGTCAAAGAAAACCAAGAAACAAATCAACAGCAACAAACAAACAAACAAAAAATAAAACCCCAAAAGACAAACTAACAAATGAAAACAAAAAAAACCAAACAAAACCAAAATCCAAACAAGCAACAAAACAGAAAGTCCCAAAACAAAATGCAAAACGTTTTTTTAAGTGTAATTAAAAGCACCAAAAAAATAAACCCACTTGAATATTTTCTTTTTTCAATCATGAAGAAAATGTCATAATTTTTCTATTAGCAAAAAATTCTGCCTTATGTCTTTCAGAACAGAGAAGACACAATAAAAGAGAGAAGAAGAAGGTGCTGGAGCACTGAGACAGGCTGTCTGGAAAGGCTGTAGAGGTTTTTTTCTCCAGAAATACTCAAAACCTGCCTGGATGCATTCCTGTGAACCTGATTTAGGTGAATCAACAGGGGAGTTGGACCTGGTAAACTGATGAGGTCCCTTCCAACCCGCACCATTATGGGATTCTTTGAAACGAAAGGACAGTTCCTGGGAAAATGCAGTTCTATCTATCAGAATGTCACTGAGTCCCTTTGCTAAGCCAGGCAACCAAGGCTGTCAGCCAGGGCATGAAGTCCATGTCTCACAGTCCACGGTTCTTGTTTAAAGGACAGAAACAAAGACTGTTTGATCCTTGTGTGATCACTTCAACTATGGTCTGTGAACAAAGGTGTTCAGCTTCAGTACTTTGGACTTCTATGAATATTCTCAAGTTGGGAGGGGTGATGCCCTTAGCTACCACTATCTCTGCACATTATAGTTATGACATGAGTCCTGTTACAGAATTGAGCGCAAAATACTTGAGTATTACTCAGAAGACAGCTTACTAAATACATTACCAGTGTTACACATAATTTCAGTTCTCTCTACAATGCCAAAGGAAAGTCCTGAAGTAGAGTTTTACATTTCCTCCCTGCTATTCCCTAGCACAACACTGACTGCAAACATCGTTCCTTTGTGTTCTGCTCTGATTAAGTCAAACATGGGGCCTAACATTGCTGTTGGTTGCAATGCTGTAGGCTTCATGCAATTCTATTAAACTTCATAGAATCATAGAGTTGTAGGGTTTGGAAGGGACCTCTAGAGATCACATAGTCCAACCCCAGGTTCATCTAGAGCAGGTTGCACAGGAACACATCCAGATGTGTTTTGAACATCTCCAGAGAAGGAAACTCCACAGCCTCTCTGAGCAGCCCAGTCCAGTGCTCTACCACTCTTAAAGTAAAGAAGCTTCTCCTTAAGTTCTTGTGAAACTTACTGTGTTCTAGTTTGTACCTGCTGTTCTATCACTGGCCACCACTGAAAAAAGCCCAACCCCATCTTCATGACTTCCACCCTTCAGATATTTATATAGATTGATAAGATCTTCCCTCAGCCTTCTGTTTCCAATGCCAAACAGCCCCAGGTCTCTGAGCTTCTCCTTGTAAGAAAGATGGTTCAGTCCTCTCATCGTCCCTGTGACCCTCCCTTGGACTCCCTCCAGTAGTTCCCTGTCTCTTTTGAGCTAGGGAGCCCAGAACTGGACACAATAGTCCAGGTGTGGCCTCACCAGGGCAGAGCAGAGTGGGAGGAGAACCTCCCTCAACCTCCTGGCCACACTTCTTGAGTGCACCCCAGGAGACCATTGGCCTTTTTGGCAATGGGGGCACATTGCTGGCTCCTGGTGAATTTGTTGTCCACCAGCACTGCTAGGTCCTTCTCCCCAGAGAACCAGTACAAATTCAAAAGTACAATAGTGTTAAGTACTACAGCTCTATATTTACAGAGGATTAAATTCCCATTTCTGTACCATTCTGTGTAACTACATTTTGCCTTTGTTCCTTTTAATCGAGACTTCCCTTAGCTTATTGTTGTCTGACAAAAGCAAAGATAGCTTCATGCCATCTACAGTTTTTACAGAGTTTAGGTTGCTTTGGTGAGATGCCCTCCTGCCCCTTAATCTCCTGTTATAAAGTTCAGGTTGGTGGGGGCAAGAGCCCATGCTCTTTATCCCAGAACAAAAGAAAACCAGAGGTTATATGAAGGGGTTTGAAAAGCTTGTGGGTGACATATACTGGATTTATGGCTACTCTCTAAATTCCCACGGAGGTTTGACTTGCTTTGTTTGTAATCTCCAGCAATGAAACTGTTCACTGTACACTGCAAACACAGAGCCAGCTTTTTGTGTGAGACAGTTGGAGAGCAGGGGGGAAGAGAGGGGAAAGGCTCATGAGAAACATGAATGAGTAGGTTTTGCTGACTCCTCTAACTACAGAGCCTGACAAAGTGCCTATAAACACATTTCCCATGCTGTTAATAGCAGAGCAGGAGCTTTGTTTTATGATAAGTGGGCATTTTGAAGCTTGCCAAACCTAGACAAGTGTGAGGAAATCGTAATTAAGGTCTCTAAGGAACACAACTTATTAAAAAGTTGAGCCGTAATATAAAACATAACTTTGATATGTACCTCATAAAAAATTGCATTTGCTTTACTGATTGTGTTTTCAAGTTGCCACACTAATTTTTACCAGTCTTGTAGTATATGTGATCTCCTACTCTACCCAATCCAAATCACAAATGTCAATCACAAATACAAGTTTTTTTTTATTAAGTACACCTTTCCATCCATGGTATATTGCACTACTAGAATAATGTAAGGTTACATGATTTCAAATAATGTAAAGAAAACAACCAAACAAAAAGAGAGAATGTATACCATAGCCTACACCTGAAAGAAATCATATTTTCCTTCATTATTTTTGTCTTGCCTCTAAGGATATTTATTTTCTGAAAGCTTGTCTCAGGCAAAAGAAAATTAGAAGAATGGTTGTAGTAAAATCTCAACAAAAGTTTTAGCAAATGTAAGTATGAATCTTTTTCCACTAAAAAGAAATTATTTAAAATATTAAATATGCTAAACAGAGAGACAGAAACCCTTTTTGAAAAATTATTTTAACATAACCAAAATTCGTCAGACACAGAATTTCAACCTCAGTGATTGATGTCTTACAAAAAAAAAAAAAATCTACAGTCATTGAATTTTTAAAATTACATAAGATCCAACAAGATGTGAGATCGTGGTGTCCCTAGTTATACTGTTTTCAATTGCCTTCAAAATAAGCAATAAAGTTTCACTCAACTGAGGTGCTCCTTGTGATTTACTGTTCCATACTGTTCCAAAAGTACTTTACATTACTTTTTAAAGTTGTACTTAGCTAAATCTATTGTGAGATTTTAATTTCAAAAAAATCAAATTAATATTTTGTTAGAAAGAGGAGATACTGCCTGTGTTTCATCCCTATCATACCAGTATTGCCTGAAAATTATTCGATGAATCCACAGTGCATTTCCTATTGGAGCTGTTGATAATATCTAAACTGAATCTTTGGTCCTATTTGCAGGAGGTCTGAAAGATGTGTCTCTGCTGGTTTCAGTGGAACAACATGACAGAAATGTACTAATGCAATCTGGTGTCTGTAGTTGGAAACTGGGTGACCTTCAATATGGGCTGAGATTTCGATGCAAACTCAGGTCTATAGTATACCTGTAGATGTACTCTGGGGTTCACATAGTGTTTTTCCTACAAACAAGTCACCAAAAAATGCATTACACATTTGGTCAGTGACATTTTTCATGTGTTTCAGTGTGTATTTCTCTATTCACACCCTGCATACCTTTCATCAGGTATCATTTTCTGTGATACCTGCGTGATATCTGTAATTGGACTCCTATGCACAAACGCTATTCAGTATTACTCACAGAGACACACGTGTTTTAGAAAGAGCTTCCTTCATACTTCAAAACTATAGATCCCAGTCCAGCACCACTTCCTCCAAAACTTCAAAGCTCACTCCTAATATGTCCAATGAGTAAAGCTGCTTCCTAGCCATCTGCATCCATTCCCTCACCTTAGCTGCCTCTGCAGATAATCTCTGTACATGTTTAAACATCTATCTATACAATATCATTTCACTTAGAAGTCTCAATCATTCTTCTTTTTTCCATAGATGCACTCCCTTTTGGAAGACCCTTTTGGGGGACATCAAATAGCAAAGTGCAAGGCACAGGACACAATCATCATCCAGGCTCATGGCTCAGTATATCTTTGTCTTTGGGCTAATATCTTAATCAAACCTACAGCTATTTCTTCTAATTGCTCACAGCCTCCATCATGCCTTCTCTTGTCATCCATAAAACACAGCTCTCAATATCACAATTTCCACTAGTGAGGAAACGATTGCCTCCTTTTCACTTTAACCAGAGAAAAGGATATATAAGGAGTCCCAAATCTGCTATTTAGAGCCTTTAAATGCAGTAAGAAGACTGATGTCTGACAAGATGTGGAGAGGTAAGGAAAAGAATGAGGGTAATGAAATTATTGAAAGGTGGGAAAAGGAAGGTAGAAAACAGTACATAAGGATAAGGACTTGAGAGGTCAGGTATTGTTAGTGTGTTAACTAAAATTTCTTTGCCATCCAGCTCACCATCATCATCCTAGAAGAGCTTCTAGTGCTGCTTCCTCCTTCCACTGGCACTGCCAGTGGGGTGTGAAATGGAGAGCATCAGCTACAGCTGCAAGAAAATGAAGCTCAAACACCACAAGGAAGGTGACATTTTGAAATGAAAGCAATTGGTCTGTTGGCAGAGCAGGCTTTGTGGCTCTGTTGTCATGTCAGACTTGTGCAGTAGCTAAACAACAAGAATTTCAACGCAGCTTTCCAAGATTTCAGAACATGTTTTTCCTGGGGTGTATTTAAAATACTTCAGGGTTTATTCAAATAGTGATTCTGGAGGCTTCAATTACATGCATTGAAGCAACACAGATTGATAGTCTGAAAACACACACAAAAGAAGGTTTGGTCAAAGTTAAAATGAAGAAAAAAAAAACATTAAATTGAACCTTTTGTACTAATTTTGGTTGAGATGGTTATCTGTTTTCCTAGTAGCTTGTATGGTGTTGGTTTGGATTTGTGCTGAAAACAGTATTGAGAGATGTTTTAGCTATAGCTAAGCAGTGTCAAGACCTTTTCTTCACAGTGCCTTGCCAGCAAGTAGGCTGGGAGTGCACAAGAATTTGCAAGGGAACACAGCTGGGACAGCTAACTTAACCTCACTTACCAAACAGACATCCCATACAGTGTGACATCATGCTCAGTAATAACTGAGGAAGAAGAAGAGATGTCCAGAATCACAGAATGGTAAGAGTTGGCAGGGACCTCTGGAGATCATCTAGTCCAATCCCTCTGCTAAAGAAGGTTTATCTAGAGCAGGCTGCATAGGATTGGGTCCAGGTGGGTTTTGAGTATCTCCAGAGAAGGAGACACCACAACAAGAAAGGTAAGAAGTAGTACTGGAGATGATGTTAAAAAGATGCTAACTAAAAGAGCACTGCAAATCTAGGAAGTCAAGAGACTTCCTGCAGCCTGCTTAGACATAAACATGTTTATTTAAATTATGAGGTTTGTTCCTAACCCAAGGAAGGATCTATATGATGTGCTGCCCAGGGCACCTAAAATTTGGTTGCTGATTGAAAGCATTGAGTTCACAGTCCAGGCTCAGGTACTCCCATCCTTATACTATGAACACAGGGAAAGTGAGGGACCCACACATGAAACTGCCAGCAGCCAGCATGATGCCTGGGCTATCTCATGAGAGTGACTTTATGGAAAAGCACTAACCTGTGCCTAGCTCAGGGTTGCATCTAAGCTCTTTGATGCATATGAGATTCACCAATAAGACTACAGGCAAGAAAGACATTAGCATTTCACTTTACATGAGAACTGTATTTTTTAAAAGGATCTCCCACATCATGCTTATTTGTCATGCTTTGATATTAGACCGCACAAACTAGACTGGATTTGAACAGAACCAAACAAGAAAGCATGCTCCAACCACTAGAAGATGAGTAGTCCAAAATCTGAACAAAATAGTCAGTAGAAATGGCCTATAGAAGAAAGACTTTCAGGTGCTGAAGCGTGTCCAGAGATGGGCAGTGAAACTGGTGAAGGATCTGGAGAACAGATCTTGTGAGAAGCAGCAGAAGAAACTGGGGTTATTCAATCTAGAGAAAAGAAGGCTGAGGGGAGACCTCCTAGCACTCTAAAACTCCCTGAAAGGAGGCTGAATCCAGGTGGAGATCAGTCTCTTCTGCCTAGCAGCAACCCACAGAATGAGAGGAAATAGGCTCAAGTTACATCAGGGGAGGTTTAGGCTGGATATTAGAAGCAACTTCTTCACTCAAAGGGTTCTCAAAGACTGGAACAGGTTCCCAAAGGAGGTGATCGAATCCCCATGCCCAGGAGTGTTTCAAAGATTCAGAAATGTGGTGCTGAGGGACACGGCTTAGCACCAGCCTTGGTAGAGTTTGATAATGGTTGGAGTTGACAATTAAAATCATTGAGGTCCTTTCCAACTAAGATGATTCTGTGATTCTAATGAGAGAAGTGTGGACACTAAATGCTTAATACAAAGTCCCTCCCTCCAAGGCTGTTTTTAGTTATGTCATATAATGTGACACATTGCTGATGTAGCTTCTAACTACTTCTTGTGCTGAAATCGTGCATTTTGAGTCCTGATTACTGCTTTCTCTCGAAACACAGTAAATACCATGCTGTTCAATCCTCAGAGTGCAATTAGAAACTCAAACTCCAGGCCCAGGTCATACCTGACTATGGACATGCCCAAGTGACATGCAGAGGCCTGGGAAGGTTGTCATATTAACTATGGGAGTCCCACTACTGCAAAAACTGTCAGACGTGGGATTAATAGGTGGGCATTCCTGAGGCTCAGAATAGCAATCAGTCATCATCCAGAGACTAATGGAGCTTAAAAGGGCATGAAACCCAGCGACTGGAGCCAGTCAAAACAAGCAAAAGTCTGAGTGGATGGTGAGAGGTATCAAGTAGAGCTATCTGAAAGTGCTCCACCTTCCTCATTTTCTCACTTTTCTCTTTCTTTGGAGCCACAGCCTGGAGAAGCTGGAGAAGAAGTGGAGAAATGTTTCAAAAATACCATTAAACTCACATGCTCAGGAAAAAAATGCATTCTTTGTAGTAAATAACATAATAACAGGACCCAGCTCCATCAGAGAAAGTATTCTTCATTTGATTATGATTTGAAAGAAATAAATAGAAAAAAAATAGAAAATAAATGTCAGATACATGCTGTTTTTTAACCTATTTAACAGATTGCTTGTATCAGAATTTTTTTTCTGACACTGAAATTGTTGTGAAAGAACTTTAAAGATTTTATTACTAATATAGTTAAAATGAAAGTGGGTTTCCCCCCCCTGCTTTTCTGTGCCTGTACAGCTACCAGAAATGCCAATTAAGCTTCTACATACATGTTGATGGCAACCTCGACACTAAGGTCTATCAGAGCATTAGGCCTGTTTACTTCTTTAGGTATTTAAGTATTAATACAATTGAACTTCATGGCCTGTATGACAGATGTATTTACTTAAACTAAATCTTATTGAAAGTACTCAGATATTAGAGTTTAATGGGCCATGTTCAAGAATAAAGAGCAAAATTCAATTCTCAGTTAATACATAATGACTACCAACATTTAAATAAATATTCCTGATTCAACCATCAGGCAATTTTGATGACAACCTTGAACTCCATAAGATAATCTTCAGGCCTTTCTCCTATAATATAGTTCCTTTGTGAGATTTGATGTTTTTAAATTGCATATTATCAAAAGTCCTCAGGACACTGAAATCAGTCAAATGGATTTCAATGAAAGCTAGTTCCTTTGTCCATATATAGGACTTGGTCTCTGTTTTTCAGTTTCTAATCTGCAAAGCAGAAGTTTCCAAACATCACCAGTTGTTGAATTACCGTTTTCAACAATACATTTTCACATCAGGAGGGAGAAACAAAATGAGGATCCTGCAGAGCACAGGTGGACATAGATGTAAATAGTTTATGTTCTACAGTTATTCCAAGTTGTCATAACTTTATTTGCAGAACAACTCTATGTTTATCTCAAGATCTTAAGGAAGCACAAAATAATGCCATTTGGAGTTCACTGTCATTCTCCCTCAGAGATATTAACTCCTCTACATGCAATTCTTCTTTTTCAATGTCTAGTTCTACCTTCATTACTGAATAAAACAATTACCATAACTGACTTAAGGCCATGTAGCCGAGAGTAACTGTGACTCTGCTCTTTCATAGCCTTTAACTACTTTATTATTAGGATTAGAACATTAGAATTGAGATTGTATTCACAAGTCTCAGTCGTGTTATATAAAAACTCACAGCAGTACTCAATCCCTGCTCTGAGGACCTTAGGCTCAATGCTCAATAGGCATAAAACACACACACACACAAGTTTCCCTGACATTAGAGATCTAGCAATTGTAATAAAACTTGATGCTCTGCTCTGCACAATTATCACATACCAGAAAGCAGCAAGTGAATGATAATTGCTCAGAGCAACTCTTTCCGGTTCAGGCAGTAAGTGGCAGCACTGCAATAGCCTTTGCTTCTTTTTGTTGCTGTCTCTCAAGGCTGTCCTACTTTTCTGCTCAGCCATGCAAATCAGTGGTTGACAGACTTAATAATCTTAGAGGTCTTTTCCAACCAAAATAATTTTACCGTCCTAAATTTCCTCCTGCTATTTTTATACCCCTAAAATCTTTTTTTCTATTGGGCAACAATATACTATGTTTAGTATAAATAACTTGATATGAAGTTAAATAATGAAAAAATGTATTTGCAGATTTGTTAATGGAGATTGTGCACATCAAAATGGATCCATTGGTTTCTATGCTCTCAATTATGGAATATTCTGGATCCATACCAATACTTCTAAAATTTTGTGTTCTCAAAAATAAAATTAAACCTAGTTTAATGACATGTTATAGGCACATAGGATGCCTATAATTCAAATCCTTACTCTTGAACTTTACATTTGCTAGTCATTAAAAAAATAAACCTGCAAAATTATCATCAGATCATTTCATGTTAATTGATTTGCCAGTGATGCAGGCTTGGCTTTACCCTGTTTTAAAAGGGCTTTTTGCAACCACAGCTGTGATTTTTTTTTTTCCTGGCTCAGAATCATCATCAGCCATAAGGAAACTGCAATAAGAATAGAAGAGACAGATCTGCTGATGAAGCACAAGCCTGCATCATATCTAACTCCCTCTCACAGACCTCTTTGTTGGCTTTGCAGCACTAAAAAGAGCAACACACACCAAGAATTCCATGTTCTCACTTGTATAAGAATATAAGTCTAAATATGAATTACAATCTTTTCAGAGTCTGTTGAAGTCAAAAGCAGTTTTCCATTCATGGGACTAAAGAGTGGATCTGTTCAGCAAGAAATTGATTCCCAGGGTAATTGCCTTTCTGGTGATTAATTTGTGCAGACTTCAGTTCTGAAGCTGGTTCTACACTATCATAGAATCACAGAATGACAGTGGCTGGGAGGGACCTCTGGAGATCCAACCTCACCGTGAAAGAAGATCACCCAGGGCAGGCCACATAGGAATGTATCCAAGAGGGTTTTGAAAGTCTTCATGAAGGAGATTCCACAGTCCCTCTGGGCAACCTAGCCCAGTACTCCAATACCCTCACAGTAAAGTTTAGGGTTGGAATTCTCTCTATCTGGCTGTTGTAACTTGTTAAAAGTTGTTGCTTTCAGTGATATGGCATTTATGCTATTGCTTTTTGCAGTGTCATAAAAAGCATGGGTTCTGTCTCTTGTGGAAGATTGTCTTTATAAAGATTCAGTTTCCTCACAAGCACATGGCAAATTGTGTAAGGCAGCTTATCACTGAGCAGCCCTGCTTATTAGCTGTCAATGTTAGGAGGTGAACAAGAGGTAAGATGGATGAAGTGATAGAATTCTGGGAATATTTGCAAGAAAATGAAAAAGGCTTCATAATACCTTGCACCAAACCTATGTATTTAAAAAAAAAAAAAATCACAGTTTTTAACATTTCTGAGTCCCTTTTTTGAGTAGTGTCATATTAACTAAGGTCTGATTTGGGACCCTGTCTTTTTTGTCATATTTAGGAGAAGCAGTCTTAATATTTTGGTGAAAGCTTTTAAAATATTAGTTGAAATTGTTTTACAAACTACTCAAAATTCCATTTCAGGGATTTTTACGTTGTTTTGCAACAAGCCACACTAAGTACAAGTGGTTTTATTCAACATGTTTTAAGTGTACTTTGGAATACTGAGAATATAAATGGAAAACACTACTATTAGTTATTGCTACAGAATTTTTCCTTCATCATCTCCTTGACCTTTAAGGAACATTAACAAGAAAGTTTACTCATTGTGAGCGTAAGCTGGTTTTAATGAATGTCTTTCACTGAGACTATATGACTGCTAAGATGAAAACTCTCAAATGTTAATGCACTTGAGGTTTGTAATGTCTAATGTTAATGCCATAGGACATAGGTCAGGGAAGTGAACTGGGAGTGATTGCAGGTAATAAACCATCTCCATGCTGTTTTGCAGCAACAAAACAGGGTAAACTAAGTCCCAGGACATGTCTACTGAGTTATGAAGTTATTGCAGGACTTCATCTAACATTAATGAGGCCTCACGTGAGCAAATCTTGAAATAAGATATCACAGAACTAACTTACGAGGGGCTCAAGGGAAAAAAAAAATCAAGAAAAGGTTAACTAGATTTGGCCTTTATTAATGCATAGGGAAAAATAGGAGAGGAACTTCTCACATTTCATATTCAAGTATTAGGCCACAGAAAGCATCCCCGTGTCCCCAGGAGACATAAAAAAATAAAGATTTTTTGCAGATGTCTCTTTCTTTGTTTTCTTTTTCTTTTTCCTGTATTATTGTAGAGGTCAAGATTTGAGATTACATGTTCACACAGGAGAGTTGAAGACATCTCTAAGCTGGATGTGTACATTCACAGCTATAAACCATAAATTTTTTTCAGCATCACTGCTCCTGCTGTGCTTCAAACTACATATTCCCTGTTAGCATCCAGATAAAAATTATAGGTTTCAGGCTAAGTTGCTACATCAGCTAGATGGTGATTCACATGTGCTTTTACTTTACATTCCACTTAGTTTTGTACTGTTCTGTGATGGGGATGAAAACTATAAATAGGGTGGAGGAGGACTAGAGAAAGCAAATACCCTTCTCAAATTTTAGCTCTTTGAAATTCAGTTTAATTTTGAGCTACATGATTTGAAAATGCTTTGAGACTGCTAGTTTCAAGTGTTAACTTACTTTTTATTGCCGAGTTACAGCTTCGGAGTGTATAATGGAAGCTGCACTTAAAATGGTAATGTGGAGTGTCCAAGGGGTATATTATCCAATGAAAGGCTTGTGCATCCTGCTAGCATTTAAGAGAGCGAATACACAACTATTTCTCTTGGAAGAGATGCGTTTATTTCCCCCCATGCTCTCAGACTCACAGAAGCAATGGTTATGTGTGTTTTCCACTCAGATTCTTATACTCTTCCTGTGTAGCCAAATCCTTGTACTACAAAGTGATTAACCCCCTTGTACTCAAATTTGTTCTTACACGATTCCCTGGAGGCAAGTTGATGGGAGCAAATGGGGTTAATACCAGCAGAGAATCTGAACTATTTGTTGTTAAGTGGGAAAACAGCATCAACTACCATTGTCATAAGTCTCTTCTGCAAGCTTTACGAGAAATTAGAGATATGTAAATAAGGTACAGGAAATTATTTTCCTTTCCAGGGAATTAGGCTGCTTGATTACAGCATGCTTTGGTTATTGAATAACATCTGGAGAGGCAATTTCAACTGCTATCAAGATAAAAATTAGATAAAAATCTTGGAACATTTGTGTAGTAGAAAGACACGGAAATATTGCTGTGTATGATGCAGGAAAATAAAAAACAACCCATGTGGTGCCTAACACTCATTTTTCTATGAATTTTTCTTTTTTAACCTTGTGTCAGTCATTACTGACAAGTAGTATCTTTAGAAAACCTTGCCCCTTGCTACAGAAAGGATATTTTAAAGCAGTTAAGGTATCTCTGGAAACCAATAAAGTTCTATTATCTGGTAGCAAAAATTCTAAGTCAAAACTTTCATGGTACAATAGACCTCCAAAGCTTTCTATTTGACACATGGGAACTTTGGATACCTGTTCTTCATTTTGGTCAAGGAAGATATGAATTGTGTCAGTCTTTAAACATAGATACCATCTCACGCTCTCCCTGAGGCCTGAGCAAATTGTCACTGGAGAGAAAGAAGTATACGAGGGCACACTCCTGACTAGTCATGGATATCTCTATCCAGGATGAGAATAATTATCCCCAAGAATGAAAGGCACCTCAATGATTAGTATGAACATTTACCTTGTAGAAATCCTTATTAGTGCAAATGAATCCAAGTCACAGAGTTAAATTTTCTCAGAAGTGAAACTGAGAGAAAGGAATCTAAGGTTCATGGATCAGCTTAGGTACATCTTCAGAGAATCAGCCAGCCTCAGCAGAAGGCAGTTGCCTATATAGGGTATGCATGCTACCAGGTACCAGCCTAAAACTTTTTACTTGAGATGCTAAGGTGGGCAAAAATCCAAAGAAAACTGAAGGGCAAAATGAGATGAAAATTTTTCTTAAAGTTTTTAGCCTAATCATACAGAAGGCTAGATGGAGAGTCCTAAAAATAAGGCCCCAAGTATTGTCCCAGATTGGAGAAAATTAATCCTTTTTTACTGGAGGAGCCTGTTAGCTGGGATAGGAGCCTAGAAGTTTCCAAGAAGATTGACCAGCCTGTCTCTAAGATTGACTTTTATCTTGTATAATCAGTAGAATAATTTCAGGACACCTCAGTTTTCTTGGACCAGAAATATCAGTGAAAACAAGATTGTAATCATCCCAGTCACCTCCAGATTTTTTTTTTATATATATATATATATATATATACACACATACATACATACAATAAAATGTTTTGGTTATTCTTGTGAGACCTACTTTCAGTCTACTACTGACCGTGCACTTCAAAAGTTTTCCTCTGAGTTTTCTTGTCTTGCAGCTGAGGGACCATACTAATACTTGCTTATTTTTTATTATAAATAACATAAATTACTAAGATTCAAACTGTACATTAGAGGTGCATCAAGTTATAGGACAAAAGGAAATAGCTTCAGATTGTGCCAAGCAAGGTTTAGGTTGGATGTTAGGAAAAATATCTTTACTGAAAGAGTGATCAGTCATTGGAACAGGCTCCCCAGTGAGGTGGTGGAGTCATCGACCCCGAAGGTGTTAAAAAATATGTAGACATGGCACTTCAGGAGACGGTTTAGTGAGAGTGGTGGTGTTGGGTTTGAGGTTGGACTCAATCTTAGAGGTCTTTTCTATTCTATGAATCAGTAAATTAGTGAAATGGTAAAGTAGCTTGATATTCCATGCAGCAAAACAAACTTCTGCAGAAACCGTGTTTTCTCAGTTTTGAATGACTATTTCCTTTACCCCACTGTAATTAAACACACATACCTAGTGGACTGAATTATAGCCAATTACTTTAATTTACAGAGGAACAACAGCAATTTTCTGGATTCAGATGTAATTTCCTTTGCATCAGGTCACTCATTTACCCAATTATTTAGCTGACCAGTGGCCTAAGCCATCTGCTCTCAATTAACAATGTCATTCCTGCTAAAACATGAGCTGGTGTTATTTGTAAAGGTATTCATAAAGTTCTTGTTAGTCTGAAGAAATGCCATGCTACCTTAACTAACTATTCATGGGAAAGGAGGAGTTAGTGCTCACTGTAGGTGTTCTTGCACATTCTCCTTCATTGCTACTTTAGAAAGTATTTTGAAGCAGATATTTTAAAAACACTTCTTAACTGCTAATTCTTCACTAGGATACTACAAAATGGTATAAAACATGTATTAGTTGTCTGTTCACAAAGGACAACCTTAGTTGTTCCATTTAACTTTGGACACCTTTAAGGTTTATGTTTACATCCAAGCTCATCACTCTCGTTCCTTCTGCAGGCAAAGAAGGGAATGGGCCATGTCTAGTACAGGATTCACATTACCATGGACATTCACAAGGTGAATCTTCTTAAACTGTAAAAGTGTTGTTTTTTCTTCTTTGATGGTGATGAAATAAGCCTGACTAGCCTGAGAACAGATATTCACACTATAGATGTCTAAAAGTAGGAGGAACCTAGCAGGTCATGGCTGTTCTTTGAGAATCTGAAAAGCAGTTTTGTTTTGCAATGATTTTAAGGTTTAAGTTCAGATCATAACATATTTTCTCAGAGAATCTGTGGAAATACACAAAAATATCTAATATCTTTAATGGGCAACAGGAGCAACGAAAGATGATACAACTATGTTAATTACAGACTAGGTTACACCTTACACCTCTGGCTGACAATCTAGTAACATATACTCAGAACATCCTGGTGCATTTGCCACGCTGCTATGTCCCACATAGCAGTGGTAGACCAGTGCTTTATGAGGTCCTACAAAAAAATGGAGAGGGACTTTTTTACAGAGCTGTGTAGTTATAGGTCAAGGGGTGATGACTCTACACTGAAAGAAGAGATTTAGATTAGATGTAAGAAAGAAATTCTTCACTATGAAGGTGGTGAGATACTGGAACAGGCTGCCCAAAGAAGTTGTGGATGCCTCTTCCCTGGAAGCATTCAAACCAGGTTGGATGGAGCTTTGAGCAAGCTGGTCTAGGGGAAAGTATTCCTGCCTATGACAGGGTGGGGGCTGAAACTGGATGATTTTTAAGGTCCCTTCCAATCCAAATCATACTGTGATTCTATGATTCATTTAGCATTCTGCCTCCTGAGGAACAAATGTTCAAGTACTAGGCCTTGAACCTACATGTCTCATCTTAAATAGGTTCATAATTCAAACTATCAATTTCTGGACTCCATTTATTTGCAGAAAGCACATCTGGACACAATATTACCCACACAAAGTTTCTAGACTCACAGCCTACACTTGGTCTCAGGCTGATAGCCTATGAAAAAGGGTTTAGTGACTAAATATAAACTGAAGTTCATTTCTTCACAGAACTGATTGGTGTCCAGGGAAAAACTTTGCATTTGTTTATTCCACTTAGTGTCCTTTCTCTATTTTTCAGTCACCACATGTCCTAAACTAGCATTTCCATTAAAATTCCTTTGAGATGTGACTACAAATATGTAAGCAAGTTGAAAAGGGATGAAACCAAGGGCTTTTGTTCATGACTTCGTTGGATGCTATAGGTTTCTCCTTTTAAATTTTTTAATCTGTATTTCAGATCTAAATATTGATTTTTTTTTTTCCTTAATAGTTTTGACTTGACTTGAAAGATTTAAAGAGCCTCCTTTCAGAAGATAGAGGCTATCTGCTTTAGATAACTGAAGCTTATTATATTTGGTCAGCTTTTGAAGCCATTCATTTTATGCTTATACATTGTCTCACTTATCAACAAGACAAACTGAATCTAATTTTGTATCTTCCCATACTTACTATAAATACACTTGCTTGCTGAGAAACATCCTGTGAGAACAAAGCAACATGAAGCTCTGTGCTTGAGAGCTCAAAAGAGCAGGCCAATTGTAAAGTCTTTTTCCCTGGAAGAAACTTTAGCCAGGAAAACAGAGCAATTTGCTTAACCAACTAGAACAATCAAATTTCCTGACAGGCATCTTAGCTATAGGTTAAAACTTGTTTCCTGCAAATTGTAAATATCTACATTTACTACCTGAAACGTTGCACTGAGATTGTTGCAAAGAGAGGTCGGAGACACATAGGTGAAGCCCATACTGGGTAGAATGAGGGAAACAGAAGATTTTTGTATTATTATGTCAGAGATCCAAAAAGTGAAGCAACATGTTGTAGGCTGGGGAATACCCCTGAGAAAAATCAGTATTTTCCATAGAGCTCTCTGGTTTTGTTACTCATCCTCCCCCATTTCTCTTTCCTTCCTTTTTTTTCTGTCACAGCTTTATTTTGAATACTCTGGGCCTGATTTTATTTTCCTTTGCCCCAGTTTCACTGGAGTCCATTGGGGTTATATCTTGTTTGTATTGCTGCTTCAGGTATTAGTAATGTTACATCCAGGGATAAGAAGAGAGAAAGAGAGAGTGGCACAGAGTTTGGAAATGATGCTGCAAGAGACAAAGTAGAAAAAGACTATTTATGCACAGACACCAAGTTGTTAAACCATGAAGAATTATTTTGTCCAGTACCTTGTTTCAGGATGTGCATATAGATTTTTCCAGTTGTGCAGTGACTGTGGATGAGATACCATGTAGAAATCACAGAACCGTGGAAATATTTCAGTTGGAAATTACTTCTAAGATCAACTCCAACTGTCAACCTAACACAGCCATGGCCTGGCCATTAAACCATGTTCCAAAGTGCCATGTCTACATGTTTTTTAAACACCTCCAAGGATCATGACTCTACAAACTCCCTCAGAAACCTATTCCAATGACTGCTAATTCTTTCTGTAAATAATTTTTTCCTAATATCCAATCTGGCACAATTTCACTTGTATCACTTGAGACTAGAAATAAAAGAATATTGGATGAGATGTGACCTAGAAAATAGTGTTTACTGATTTTGAAGACTTTTTCTCCTGATACATTGGTGGTGTTGCAGGAAAGGGTAAAGTGAATCACCGTGATTTTAATCTTGGAGTTTCTGCATGAAATTTCACCTCCGTTTAGAGTGAATAATGTCCTGAATGATCTCTAAGAAAGAGAATGCATAAGTATGGCTTTTAACATTTGGGTTTACAGCTCTAGCTTTTCTAATAAATGATGAATCACAATCTGCACACATGTATTGTAAACAAAACTGTTATGCTTTGTGCTGGTTTGAGGCTAGTTGGAATATTTTAATGGAGAAAATTATATTACAGGCTGTGAAAGGAAAACAATGATGATGTCTACTTCACTCATAGGCTTGCTGAGATGTATAAGACAAGAACACAAAACATAGATAAGGCACTCTCCCAGACAGTCTCAGGCTGTCTAGCTTCTTCCTTTCTCCTCTCTGCCGAGTAACCTCACTAACCACTTTCCTTCTAACCCCCCTGGCCGATCCTCCAAACTCATCTTGCAAGTAAGCCAAACTCTAGAGGTAAGGTATAGGGGTAGGGAGGAAGGTGGAAGGGTGGTTGGAAGCCCCTCCTGGGGTCTCTGATTTCTGGGAGGGGTGTTGTGTTTCTGTATTGCCTTTAACTTGTATATTTCTGTAAATATTCCTGTATATAGTGTATATATCTGCTTGTACATTGTGCTAAGCTGTAAATAGAGCTTCATTCACAGTATCACAGTATAAGCAAGGTTGGAAGAGACCTCAAATTCCTTAACTTCCAGCTGACTGAGTCTAGTCTGGGTGATTTTACAAGGTGGGGGGGGGCAGGGAACTTCCAAACCATCACATGCTTCATGTATGAGATTTGGCCCAAATAACCTGAATTATCTGCTATGAAGAAAAGATAAACTTTTAAGATACAACAGCACTAACTAGTGACTATTCCTATACCTTGTAGTGAGGGCTCAAAAGCTGAACATAGTATTCAAGGTGTGGCCTTACCAGGGCAAAATCATACAGCCTTGTGGGGTACCCCAGCAAAAGGCCACTTGTGTAACTCTCAGCCAAATTTCTGCATCAAAGCTTGCAGTATTTCTTTCCATTGAGAAGGATCTGTGCCTGAAGAAAGAATCTCTTTCCCTTTACATTCTTTCAGTGTCATTTATCAGTGACTTTCAAAACTACACACTATAAAGATTTTGGAGGAAGTTTCCAGGTCTTCATCTACCAGTGAATAGAAGAGCTCATAGAAATATAGAATGGTAGGGGTTGGAAGAGACCTCTGGAGATCATCTTGTCCAACTCTTCATGCTGAAGCAGGATTGTCCAGAATAATTCACACAGGAATGCATTTATGTGGGTTTTTAATGCCTCCAAAGAAGGCTGCACTGCATGTCTGGGCACCCTGGTCCAGTGCTCCATCACCCTCACAGGAAAGAAGTTTTGCCTCATGTTGAGGCAACATAGAGCTTCCCATGTTCCAGTTTATGACCCTTGCCTCTCATTTATCACAGGGCATCGCTGAATATAGGCTGACCCCTTCTCCTCTACACCTACTCTTTAGATATTTGTAAACATTAATCCCCACTCAGTCTTCTCCAGACTAAAAAGCTCCATGGCTCTCAGCCTTTCCTTATAAGAGAGATATTCCAGTCCCTTAAGCATCCTCATATGTCTCCACTGGACTCTCTCTAGTATAGTTACAGGAATGGCTTCATCTTCATTATCTACCCACTCAGGAAAGCTTGAGCCTCTATCCAGATATAGCCGTGGATAAAATATATTGTGCAGAGAAAAAAACCCAGTAGATTTCCTGCTGATGCCAAAAAGATGGGAGCAGAGAGCTCCATCCTCTGCAGAGCACTAAGACACAGTGTTTACATAACATCCTTAATCCTTTTTTTTTCCAAGTGTGTCACAAAAGTTTCGCAATGCTGCTTGTCTCAAAGCTTCTTCCTTTCACGGTAAGAAAAGGGGCTGCTCTTGAGTCTCATCCAACTAATTGTTACAGCTGAAGACAGATTATGTAGCTGCATCGAGCAGAGCTCTGTTCATAACAGAGTTTTTCTATTTTTTGTAATTTAAAGGTAGATACAAGTCTGGTCTCATCTCTTCAGCATTTGAAAAGATCAATAGCATGCATTTAATGAAAAGGTCCCCAGTTTTTAGCCTTTTTTTTGAGAAACCTTGTATGTGTATAGAGTTCATATACTGCACATGTACTATATATTAAATGCAAGTTCAGGCAAGATGAGAAGGTCATTGAATGAAATGCACACTGTAAAATACTACCAAATGATAACAACTTGGTTTTGAGTAGCACATGAAGTATAACACAGAATTCATTCCTAAACTAAATCAATAAGACCTCGAAAAACTTTTCCATTTGGCCCTCCCTTTTTCAGTTTACGCAAGGAAAATTCATATTGAATGAAGTGCCACTGATTCAATGTGTGAAGCATAAAAAGCCAAAAATAATGTTAGCAGGAAATTCTCCTACTCCACACACAACATTTTATCCTGCCAAACTAGTCTGTTTCCTTTTACATTCTGCAGATTTTAGCATATATTATTGTTTTAAAATTGACAGCTGTTAGCATTTATACTGCTCAGCCTACTCTAACGATCTTCATTAGAAATTAAATTATACAAAATCATTCTCTGATTAGTAAGTTCTCTATTAGCAATGACTTCTGATGTTTCCTTATAAAGACAGGGGACACCTAACATATTCTTCATTACATCTACAAATCAAATGCCAGGGTCTAATAATCTTAGAAACCCTGAAATTACTTTAGATTATGTGAAATAAGGCAATGTGGCATGTGCAGAAAGATGAGAAAAATACTCATTGCAGATCAAGACTGAAGTAGTTGCTTAAATTCCTTTCCAGATTAATTTCTAACTATTCAGACAGAGGATACTAGTCATAACTTCTTGTTCATCTTATAAGGATATGACAAGATGGTTAAAAATACTCCATGGTCTAAAGGGAAGGATATTCACAAGAGTCAGTTTTATACACCCAGCTTGACTAAGTTGAAAAGCTTTTATGCCTCAAGCTGTCTGTAAAACCAGCTGCGCTGAGGGAGGTTGAGATCAAAACTACTTCTTGTGTCCTCTGGCTGGAACAACACAAGCTGAGGATAACCCACTGTCATGGTAGGCCTGAATAGGCCAAAATAGACCTGAACATGTCCTGGCCTGCCCAGACATGTTTTTCTCGTCTCCCTACTTCTGTTGTGGAGAGAAGCAACGGTGGGAAAGAACCTGGATCCACTGTGTCTAAGGACTCTGGCTTGCCCAGACATGTTTTGCTCCTGTTTACATCCTGTGGTGAACAAGGTACATACACTTGGCTTGTGCCTGCCTCGTGCAAGGCTGTGTTCTTCCCAGCTTTGGGTAAAGTAAGCCTATGGCTTCACCTAATATAGTTAAGCTCAGCTAACTGCCATTCTGATTGGCTAATCTGTGTCCAAAGGCCCATTAGGTCTCAGGCTACACTGATAAAAAGAGATGAGCAGGTAACACAACATGCTCTGCCATTGTATTCATGCATCCTTGCTCGCTGCTGCCGACATAGTCTCTGCCTTATCATGTTCTCTGCTTCTGGCAGTGCCTCACTGCTGTTGCATCCTGCCATGCTCTACAGCATTATGCTTTGCTAAGCTATAAGCTAGCCCTGCCACATAATAACAAGCCCTAATACTTTTGGCTTGTATGCCTAGAAACCATCTGCTTTGAGTTTACTGGGAACAGGCACAAATGCCTTAACACAATAGGCCTGCATAGCCAATGTGACATCTGTGCCAAGACTGCACATTGCAAGACATCTTGCGTACATCTGTCAAGATGAGGAGCCCTGGAAGTGACACACAGATCGTCCAAAAGGGGCCAGGACCGGGTCAGAGATTGTCTGCTTCTTTTCCCCAGCACCCTGTGAAGAATCAGAAGCCTCAGAGGCTGACAAGACACCAACAGAAGCCCATGCAAATGTTTGGGTGTTGTGTGAAGCTGTAGCTAGCCCCACAAGTTGGGAGCTAATTTTGTGAGTAGATACTCAAAGCCTACTTAGCAAAGTCTTTAGCAAAACTTTGTAACTGAAACTAATTGAAACCTGGCCTTCTGTCTTAAAGCAAAAAGGAGCTCCTTCTAGTGTGCAGGTGGTATAAGTGACCACAAGAACATTCTCTTCCAGTTCAATTAATGTTTATATTTTTGCTAATTATTTCTTAAATGTTTTAGATTCTATGTTAGCATCTGTATAATGTTTACGTGACCGTTGCAAAAGAATCTGATTGTTATCAAAATTAGTCGTCAGGGGGGTGAGACTCCTGAACATTTAAAATTAATAAACAATATTTATTTTTTTAAAAATACCATCTTGCATTAATTAATAGCCCTTCCATTACACCCACAGAGAAAGCCTTGGAGATATGAAGTTGACCATGAGCTTCAAATAGGCCATCACAGTAAAGCCCAATAGCTACCTGAGCTGTATTACACAAAGTATTGCCAGCAGGATGAGGAAGGTGATTCTTTCCCTCTACTCAGCACAGCTGAGACCCATCTAGACTGCTAGGTACAGCTCTGAGCCCCTTGACAAGAGAGACATGGACATACTGGAGCAAATCCAGCCAAGGACCATGAAAATGGCAAACATCTGACATAGGAGGTAAGACTGAGGGAGCTGGGACTGTTCAGCCTAAAGAAAGGAAGGCTCAGAAAAATGTTGTCAACGTATATTAAAGCCTTCTCATTCCTACTGGAAATTTTCTTGCATCTTGAAATCTAAGCTAGATCACTGGTATAACTTTTCACATCAATAAATCACTGCTAACTGATTCTAATAGAATTTAGTGGCAGTAGTTTTGAAGGAACTAAGGTAATCTGATTCACACATCACCCTCATGCTTTTGGTTGAAGACTAAGACTATTCTAAGCTGTTAGAAACATAGAATTGTTTTGGTTGGAAAAGACCTCTAAGACCCTCATGTCCAACCATTGATCTAACACCACCATGGTCATTAAACTGTGGCCCAAAGTGCAATGTCTACACGTTTCTTGAACACTTCCAGGGATGGTGACTCTGTCATCTCCCTGGGTAACCTATTCCAATGCCTGACCACTCTTTTAGTAAAGAACTTTTTCCTAATATCCAATCTAAACTTTGCCTGGCACAATTTCAGGCCATTTCTTCTCATTCTATCACTTGATAGTAGAGAGAAGAGACAGACCACCACCTCACTCCAACCTCCTTTCAGGCAGTTGTAGAGAGCAATGAGGTCTTCCCTCAGCCTCCTATTCGCCAGACAACATCAGTTCTCTCAGGCATTCCTCACGAGATTTGTTCTCTAAACCCTTCATCAGGGTGTTGACACACCACTCCTGCTTAAAAAGCCATTTCTCATGAGACGAGGTAATGAGAGTCTAAATATATATTCACATATAGACAGACCAGCAGGTTAGAGCTAGAGCTCAGTTCTGGCCTTCATGTTACATTTCCCATATGCATAACTTGCTAATTCCACTCCGTGCATGTATTTCCTACACTTGAAGAGTTCTTTTATGAAGTCACTTTGCTATCAAGAAACACACTGAGCATAAGGCATGAAAATAATCAGTACTAACAAATGATTAGTCCTTGAGCCATAAACCAAGTCATAAATAGAAAACACATTTCTGGAAGCATCTTGACAATGTTACGATTCCCTGGAAGAATCACACATCAGGCTCCTTTCGCAGCCATCCTTCATACTAATGTTACTGTCTCTACCCCAGACAGCAGGCTAAGTGTAGGTGTCACTAACATACGCGAAACCAGACAGCAACCAGTATTCTTGCACAGCTTCCCACTCAGCTGTCACCCTGGCTGATTCTCTGTGGGCTCAGATCTAACCCACTGAACATGTCATTCCCACAGGAAGCTGAGGATCAGTTCACACAGGACTTTGTTTGCATATGTGTACTTGCTGCAGCTGGTTATTTTTCTGACTGTACTTAAAAATTTCCCTCTCCCAGGCACCATGTGAAATGAGACTATCCCTCAATCCATGAGGCTTTCTGACAAAATATACGCAAATCAAGCCACAGAATGTCTCCCACATTCATGAGAATTATTCATTTCAGAAAAAAACCCACAACAACTAAACAGCTTCACATCCTATTTTGTCTGCATTACTCCTTATAAGGAGTAATAACAGACTAGTTATCTTTTTTAAGCTTAGAATGATTGCAAAGTGACTAGAAGCAAATTCTTTGCATCTCAGACAGATACTAACTTCTTACAAGACACTCTGTCATATCTTCCCAGGATGTCTTGGAAAAACTTAGAAGCATTTTGACTCAAAAAGCCAAAAGGTACTAAATTGAAGGGAAAAACAGAAAACAAATCTACTAACATTAAACAAGACAAGAGCAAACTACATCTTAAAGAATGATGTGATCCTAAATCAGCAAAGTCTAAATGAGGATTTGTAGTATCTCTGATATCAGTTTCAGTGGCTGTTGAAAGATTAAATATAGTTTCTAGAAAAATCTTACTGCATCTTTTAGCTCCTTAAATTTATCAAAGTAAATGAAGGAATATCAATTGTTGAGGAAAGAACTACAAGACAATGAAGAAAAATATTTTTTTTTAGAGAAGAGCTCTCCACTAAGGAATAGTTCCATAGCATGAAATGCAAGCATTACTTTTGATATGTAGCAAAATTCTGTTCTAGAAACAAGCATCCATCCCCAAAGAATAAGAAGTAACCTTCATGTGATAAACCTGTGAGGTCCCATCAGTGAATAGAAACACATGGCTGTAAGAATATGTAGAGAACAAACATGCTTTCTAAACTCATAAATAAGAGGACAACAGAAATTCAAATGTTGCCAGCTAGAATAAACAACAAAAATAACCATCTTGTGTGTATTCTTAAACATAGTCTGATATCTTTCTATTTCATCTTGTTCTATTTTTAGTTCTTGCATACCCTAGAATACAAATACAGTATTTTTATATGCCACAGCTTCCAACTACAGCAACTGCAGCAAACACTCACTCAACAGTTAGAGAGTTAAGTGCTACACCAGTAGTTTGGTGGGACTGACCACCAGTTTAAAGTCTGGATGAGAGTACTTAATGATAGTTGTAAGACAGATCTTTCCAAATCCTTATCAACACTGATAATATCATGTGTCAGCACAGTCAGAACTGTGATGTTGTCCACAGTAGTCTCAGAGAAGAAATAAAAGATGCAGAAGCCCAAATGTGAGATCATGGAAGACACACTGGAAAAGGCAAGGAACTAAGTACATCTGCTTGAATAGGAAGTACAAAACCATCACTATTTCCATTTAAACCTTCCCTCCCACAGTCTTCACACTTTGAAAAGGTGTTTGGGTCACTCTTCTGTGAATTTCTTTCATATCCTCAAAGAAGTTCTTCCTCACATTTAGGCTGAACTTCCATGTTCCAGTTTGTGCCCTTTGCCTCTTGTCCTGTCTCTGGGCATTACTTTTCAGTGCCCAACCTCTTGACAGCCTGCCTTTAGATATTTATAAGCATTAATAAGATTTCTTGACCACATTTCTGTCCAACAGGTAAACTCTTCTGATAATAACAGAAGAGTTTTATACTTCAAGACAGTTATGTGACACTCAGCTTTTGAGTTCTAGATTCTAGGGCTTAGCCAAAATGTCTCTGTCAGGACCCAAACTTTGTTTCCACTGAAGAGGCCAATGATGAAATATACTGAATTAAGTGTATTTAATACTCATAAGGAATTCCATCAAACTTGGGAGTAAAAAGCTTTGAAAAATTTGACCCAAATTCCTTCCTGTTTTTGTTTTTGGGGGTTGTTTTTGGTTTGTTTTTTTTTGTGTGTTTTGGTTTTGTTTGGTTTGGTTTATTGCTGTTACCTGGGTTTTTTATATATTAGTAAACTTTTTTTTTTTTCCACATGTACTGGAATAAACAGATAAATATCCAGGTCCACTTTGGACTAACAAATGTTTCCAGAGAAATTTGCAAGGTAGTATGGAAAGAAAAATCCTACCCAGCAAGAAGTCAGCCAATAAAATTACTTTTGCAATGGAAAATTGTGCTAACTACAGAATGTAACAAGCAAAAGCTCTGATAAACATCCTGACTCCTTCATCCCCAGAAACATTTCCTTGGGTGTAATGACTGCTGTTGTTGTGCGATCATCTCCTGCATGTTGTTGTGAAGAGCTAGTACTCCAGGGACTTTTTTTTTTTTTCTTGGCTTCTCATGACTGATCTTCTGTCTCAGCAGCCAATGGGACTTCACCCTTGACTTCAACAGAAGCAGTGTCAAGATCCAGAACAGTGACACAGACTGCTATTTGAGTTGTATGAACACAGGGTGGGGAAAAAACCAAAAAACTACACAAACCAACAACAACCAAAAATACCCAGAAGTATAGATGCAAGAAAAGGGGACAACAAAACAAATTTAAGGGTAGAAATTATTCTTCATATGAGCCACCAAACAATATATTTTGGATTGCTATCATAGGCCCACAAAGCAAAAACACTCATACAGAGCTAGCTGGCCCAACGTGGCAAATTCAACTGTTGTCTTTGTGAACTGGCCAAAGACTGACTAGACACTGATCAGACTTGGCCAAAATCCTCATGATTATACTAGACTGGTTTATGCTGATTCAGGGTCTAGCAACATATTGTCCTCAAACTAAGACACACAGGAAACAAAGTTAAAACCTTTGGTGACTTTCTTTGCACCAAATCTATATTGATAACAGAAGACTTCAGAAAATTCCCTCTGGCATCAATCAAAAACACCTGCTTACAAAACTTTTGGAGTCAAGCCATTCTGGCAGCAAATATTTGGAATAGATCTGAAAGGAAACATCCACAGCAAAATTAAAAATAAAAAAAAAAAGGTATCTTGGCAAAAGGTGCACACAAAAATCTGTGGACCAGCAAGCCCTTTTCATTAGGTATAAACTCTATTTAAGAATTATACATAAACAGAAGAGAACTTTCAGGATAACATCACAGAAAATTCAAGGAATTCCTACTGATTGCCTCTAATGTATAACTTCAGTGAGATTATTTCAGATATGAGTTTAAAATATCTAAAACTATTAAAAAGTATTTTAGCTTTTAAACCATCATAAAAAAAAATACTGTGTAATGCTAGAGGGAGTACTTGTTTCATACACAGATACTTTTCTGGTTTTTCTAAGACACTTGCCACCTTCCCATTTAATCAGCAACATCTGTTACTGTAAATAACATTGGTGTAATTTTGTTAATGTCAATAGTGTAGCTCTAGAATGTGATAAATTTAAAGTCCCAGCTGCAGCAATTCAATTAGAAATTTCCAATCTGAAATCATACAGATAAGAAAAACAGCAGACAGTCAAGAATCTGGAAATGTGTGGATATCTCTGTTCCACTGTTATTTGAGCTGTTGCATTATCAGCAAATTTCTGCTGCTAGTTACAGTTTCACTAATTTAACCACATAATAGCTCAAATTACTTATATGGATTTTATTTCTTCTGCTTTTATGACACAACTGTTCTTAAATGCTGTTGATTGAATATCTGAGGTGGAGGGGGGGGTAAGGGGAATGCATCAACTCCTTTCAGAGATCATAAGGTTCTTTTTCTAATTAGTTATTTCCTTTATTCAAACGTTGGTTTATAACTAAGGTAACAGAAATGAAATTATACAAAAATCCTTACAGTGGGAATAGTCAACATTGGCCAGTTAGTACTAGCTTACTGTTGGGCTGATTTCTGCTCTACTCCTAAACCAAACCTGTGATTCCCTGCCAAGATTAAAAGTCTGCCATGGGAAATAATTCTTACAACTAATGTAGCCCTGTATCCTTGAGCTTTCTGGAATGTCATACTCTGCTTGATCTGCACATAGAGAACGGATTTGAAAGCCCAAAGTAAAAAAACAATAACAGAAGCACAATAATTAAAACATGGTCCATATTTCTAGGTGGTACAAACTTCAGCTCACAGCAAATATTAACATAAGAACCTGTGTACAATGTTCTTTAGATCTGCAGTTCTTGTGTCCAACTACACAGAATAAGGTTTTTCAATGTACTGTCTATTTGCTGGATCAGATGTGTCAAAAATGTGGGGAAGCCATCGCTTCACACACATGCGGGACCTTCCTTGATGTGGCTGACTGAAGAAGCAAAACCACATGGTGCCTGATGAAAGTTATGCTAAGGTTCACTTTAGACAGAACTACAGAGCTTTATCTTGTGATTCTCTGAGTGTTACCCCTATTTACATTGCTATTACACACAGAAGAGAATTTTACCTGTGCAAGATATACACACGTCTTGACCCGAGATGGAATATCTTCTGGAGTAATGGCTTTTAGGTCACTAACATTTGTGGATATAAAGGCAGTCATGGCTGGATGGCCTAGTGACAGCACTACATAGACAGCAGTTTGTCTGTACAGAGATCCTGAACACATGATGGGGAAAAAAGTGCTGAGGGACATGGTGTAGTACCATCCTTGGCAGAGTTAGATAATGTTTGGACTTGATGATCTCAAAGGTCTATTCCAACCAAAATGATTCTATAGTTCTATGATTACTGTAGATCTTTGGAATTAGCACTGGGTGATTCCTCTTGCATCTTTAATGGGAAGCTTGTTGTAACATATTTCTCAAGCTTTGAGACTGGTTTGTATGTTTTTTTTTTTTTTTAAATCCCCAAAAAGATCTCTTGAGAATGTTTCCTTTACTGGTGTGTGCTTGACTCACAGCCTGTTGTGGTGAATACTCCCAGTGACATCAGCATGTGTCAGTTTATAAGACTGTTTCAAATCACTAGAAATTGTACCAGTAATCAACAAGAAATCATACTAACATTACAGGACCTAGAATTTTGGGGAAAATGAAGAAGGGGAAGACTGCCTGATTTGTGTTAATAATCATACAATGTAATTATTCAAAGAATCCAATTGAGTACAGTACACATTTGATGACTAAAATAGCATGAAACATTCACGAGAACAGATAAACTCATATATATCCTCCCAGGCACATATACTAGCAAATGTCCCTCAAGATTCAAACTCTTCTTTGGTTTAGAATGTTCATGTGGACAATTAAAACTCTCATACTCTCAGCCTGAGGCCAAGCAAGGCTTTGCTGGAATCTTTTAGCTGCCAGATGAGCAGAGTGCCAGAACTTACACAGATTTTTCTTGCATCCTCCTGCAATAAAAACCTTGCAAGGTTAACTGTCAGATATTTGTAAGGAGCAGTAAATCTCAGAGTGAGAAAGGTATTTCCCATTGTTTAGTTAAACAATACAAATAAATCACTTTGGAATATATGTGAGAAAGAAAGAAGCTGGACTTTGAAGGCTGAACCTTTGTCAAGACTGAAAATCTTGAGTCCTTGCACCAAAAGACATTTGCAAAGAATTACTACATGAATGGGAGCTAGCAATTCAGCAGCAAAAATAGATCAAATTATAGAGCACAGTTTGAGACTTTCAAGCATGCAGCCTGTTTTATATACTAAGGGGAAAAAAATTCGCTTAATTTCTCTTAGTTTGGTTATGAATATAGCTCAGAATTAGTTTATGGTTTCTTCAGATTGGTTGTTCTGATTTTTCAAAATATCTAAATAAAATTCCTTCAGCAGTATTTCCTGGCCAATAAACCTCCTACTCTTGTATACAGAGCACTTCCAACTTGGATTATTTATGCTATTTTCTTACTTCAAGCTAAAATCTGCCAGAAACACCTGTGAATTTTTGTATTCTTTCAGTATCTTGGTATTTATGGGGCAAGATCTGATATTTACGCTATAAAAGCAGTAATCCTGCTATTCCTCCAGGAAAAGAACAAAAAGTGTAACAGAATCTTTTGGCATTACAATTTTTAATCAAATAGGAATCCAATTAAAATGGATAGTTATGAGGATTGCTCCACAAAGATAACAATAGAACCTATTGAGTTTTTCTTCACAACCCTTGTTTCCCCACCCAAGGACTGAGACTCTCTTCTATCTCAAGTAATAAAACATTCAGAAAAATTCTGCTTGCCCCCATCTGGTAGAGGAATTCTCCAAGTGAGGTTTACTTTCTTTCCTAGAAACAAGTTCAGATGTTATATAACTCTATGATTGCTACCCTAGATTAGAGAAAATCCATGTTACCTGAACTTAGGTAAATATGGCAGTGGACTCATCTTCCAGTTCTGGTTCAAAGACAGGGAACTGCTTCAGAAGGTACAGCAAAGGATTAAGATGATTAGGGAAGTGGAACATCTGTCTATGAAGAAAGGCTAAGGGACTTGAGGCTTTTAAGTGTGGTGATTGTCAGAAAGATGAGGCCAGTCTTTTTTGAGTGGTGCCCAGAAACAGGACAAGAGTTAACAGGCACAAACTTGACCACAGGGAAATTGGGAAGGAGATGGTGGGGGGGCACATGGAGTGAGGGAGGGGGTTGGATGGGACTAGATGACCTCCAGACGTCCCTTCCAACCCCTATCATTCTGTAATTGCAAGAGGCTGCCAGAAGAAAGCAAATATCAGACTGTGCATGAGATTTCATTCAGATTCGTCTCTGTCATCAGCCATCACTTGTGGGTGCAAAAATAGCTTCCTTCATCTCTGTTTTCACACATCTATTAGAATACATATGACAGAATAAAGAAAATACAGATATGAATATTTTCACATCAATAGCACTTAACTGTGTTTGTAAATAATAATAATTTTTTAAAAAGAAAAAGGTAAGTGGGAAAAATAAAATTGAAAACCCAAAAATTATGGGTGCAATACAAATACTATGAATGCAACAGAGATTTGACTTAATGGGAATGTAGCTGAGCATTAAATGGAACAAAGAAGCCCAAATAATTAGACTTTCTCAGCTTCCCAAAATATGCACATTGGAAATAGGACATTCTTTCTAAATTCATTCTCATGGTAAATATCAGGGAAACATGAAATTTGAGTTCTTGTCTCATTTTTATTCAAAAGATAAATCTCTAAGCACACAAACACTAAAAGGCTGGGCAGAAGCTCCTCACATTCCACTGTTTTTTGAAGGCAAAATGTTAATCACTGAAGTAAACCAGATCTTGTGCTAAAACAGTAAGCAAGAAGGCACAAATTTCTTATGCTGTTGCTCAAAGAACCAGGTGAGGTGAAGCAGAGCCAGATCTGATGCATGCTTGCAGGAAAGTTCTGTTTTGTTAATAGTCTAAAATAAATAAGGCCTGGAGAACAGGTCTTATAAGGAGCAGCTGAGGGAACTGGAGTTATTTAGTCAGGAGACTAGGAGGCTGAGGGCAGACCTCAGCTATACCACACCCTGAAAGGAGGTTGGAGTAAGGTGGCCATTGGTCTTTTCTCCCCAGTAACAGTGATAGGACAAGAGGAAATGGCCTTAAGTTACACCAGGGTAGGTTTAGGTTGGATATTAGGAAAATGTCTCCAATTGAAAGGCTTCTCAAAGACTGCCTCAGGGAGGTGGCTGAATCCCTGTCCCTGGAGGTGTTTCAAAGATGCAGACATAGTGCTGAGGGACTTAGCTTCCCACCAGACTTGGTAGAGTTAGATAACGTAATGGTTGGGCTTGATCTTAAAGGTCTTTTCCAAGCAACAGTTTTATGATTTTGTAGGCATCTTGCAAGAAACAGTATCTGCAACACTACACTGGTGCAGCATTAGCCACTCAACAACATTCAGGCACCACTTCCCTACTCTTTCTCCACACAAAGCAGTTTGTAAACTAAACTGCACTACATACCACTTAGGAATATGGTTTAGTCAAGGACTTGTCAGTGTCAAGTCTTAAAGGTCATTTCCAAATTATGACATAGGAAGGAAGATGGACTTTAGGACTACATCTATGTCACTAAGTCAAAAATGTCAAGTTGCTTTTGACACCGAGGCAACTTGGCATAGAATCAACCAGGTTGGAAGAGACCTCCAAGATCATCCAGTCCAACCTATCACCCAGCCCTAATGAAACAAGCTGTGTCATTAATAAGTGGTTTTATCCCTCCAAAGCAGGGTGGCTTCTTTCAAATGGCAAACTAGAATTACTATAGCACTGTTTGATTTATTGCTGTAGATGTTTTAGGTGGAGTGGATGTCATCCAAAATTATCACACTTCCATATATGAAATAATCTTCAGCAACATACTGTATTTTACCAGTTGTTTTTCTTCCATTTTCCTCCACAAATGCATACATTTCTTCTGTGTTTGATTAGTGGAGTTCATGCTCCTTGCCTGGTTCTATGGTTATATGATCAATATTGTCAGAGTAAATATGATTTATGTATTATCCACAGTACATATTTTTTTCATTTTTCCAGGAAGCAATCATTTTAAACATACCTAAAACCTTCTATTACTTTGAATCTTCATTTTCAGCTGTTACTGCTGTAAGTGGGATTTCGATATGAGGATTACAAATAAGCTATTTCCTTTGGGGAGTGATGTTAATACTTCTGCTAAACAACAGTCTCATCACATTTGCTCCAGTGTTGTTCACTTACTGGGCTCTAAACTGAAAAAAAACAAACAACAAACAGAACTTCCTTCCATTCCAGCTCATAAGTGTAGCAGAATTTCTCCACTCTAAAAAATGCATTTTATTCTGTTCCCAGCATTGAATTTTGTTAACTCAAATTTAGTCTGTATAATTAGATAGTCCCCCTTGTTTTATGGGCTGTGATGTGTGAGTACATTGACAAAATTCAGACATGGCATTACTGAAGCCAAATAGCATCAATTTTCCAGAGAGTTCTGGACTTTTGTATGAAGAGTAAAATTATCCAGAGGATAGAAAAGATTTAGAGAACCTTTCTTGGATATAAAATTCCTCAGGTTTTAAGGTATGAACCAGTTTCCAAAATATGAAGGAGAAGGTAGTATCTGCCACAGCAGCTTGTTCCACCAAGCTGAAACATCTGCTTCCAGCCACTGCCCAACTGAAATACACACATAAGGGTCTGACAATAATTAACATCTTTCATTGCTTTCTTCACAAAAGTTCCCACAATTATTCAGAGCTTTAACATAGTGAATTTGCCCCATGTCATATGCATTGTTTATCATTATCTGTCATCGTGTATATCCATAGGAATAAATTCATATGGGGAAAAAAAAAAAAAAGAAAAGAAAAAGAGTAGGAAACAAGTTGGTAAATGTATCCATGTCAGAAAGTCAATTATAAGAAATGCATTCAGCCAACAGGGGAAAAAATTCAAGTGACATATATTTTGCAAGTCAAGCAGCAGTGGCTGACTGTTGTATTTCTCTGTCAAATGAAAAGCAGAGTCAAACAAGAAGATAACCAGTCCTGCCAAAACTTACTGAGAACCTATGGAAGCTCAAACAGTACAAATGTCCATGAAAACTGGGATCCTACTGTATATTTTGTGCAAAAAGAAGATTGGATGAATGCACATGACTGATTAAATTACAATAACCTGCCAGGAGTATCCTCACCACTACGATCAATTAAAAAAAAAAAAAAAAAAAAAAGAACAGGAAGGACAAAACATTGTGAACAAAGTCTGGAAGAAGGCAGAAGCAAAGAATGATCCAGTAAATTAGCTGTCAGGCTAGATAAAATAAAACAGAAATCATGGCTTAAGGGGAGATAGTGTCTGAAGGGCTCAAGCTGTCATAATAGAACAGCTGTATCGGAAGAGTGTTTTATTTATGGTGGCTATTTCTTCGCATTTCTGTTTTATGCTGGGATCTTGGGAGCAGAAACAGACTCCATGTATGCCTGCTGCCTTCTTTGTTCAGAAATTCAGTGGACTATGGGACCCATAAATGTCTTTTAAGACAAATAAATTATAAGTTACATCAGCACAGATGCTTTCCAGTGAAGTGCTTTCCAGCATGACCTAGGAAGCCATGTTTTGTCCAAGTGTGAACACATACAGCATTCACCCAGTTTTCAACGTCCATTAAAACTGACAGCAGTTAGAGAGCTCTCCAACAGGAAACAGACAAAATTACCTAAAGCTTTGAACATTACTCTGTGAGGAACTCATTTTGTCCCCAGCTGTGCCAGTGAACTGCTGTTCTTTCTCTGTTTGTCAGGGTTCTCAGGTCACCGTTGACAGTAATGAAGTGTCATATACAAAATAAATACACTGTAAACTTGATAGAGAGGTTTGATAAAAAATGCAATTAATTTTAATTAAGGATATCTGAATTAAATAAATATCAGTTGTTGCCATGAACTAAAGGGGCTTTTCCTCAATTAAAAAAAAAAGAAAGAAAAAAAAAAAAAGGAAAAGAAAGAGCAACATTTTTCAGTTACTGGTGCTTCTTAATCTCCTTTTTTCTTTTGTTCCCCTATGTCCTAATTAAAAGTAACGTGAAAACTATGTTAAATTCAAATCCAGTGTGGTATGCTGCATTGCATGTTGTTTAGAACCAAATAATTTTGGCATCGCTGGAAGCCATTTAACTCAACCCCTTCCTCAAACCAGGGCCAGATGTCAATCCAGATCAGATTGTTCAGTGTCTTGCCAAGCTGAGTTTTGACTAACAAAGATCCCACAGCCTTTTTAGGTAACCTCCTCCAGTGCTCAACCACTGTCACAAGGAAAATTATATACTCATATGCAGTTGGAAATTCCTTTGCTGCAACTTGTGGCTCTTGCCACAGTTCTAAAAGTTTAAATGTGTCTTCCCTCACTTAGGTGGCTGAAGATAAAAATTAGGTATCTCCCTTTCTACTTCACTGAGATGAATAAGTCCATCTTTCTTAGACTCTTACATTTTATGCCAAACCACTATCTCAGCAGACTTGCACTTTTCTTATTTTTTTTTTTTTATCTCAGCTGGACTTGCACTTTTTTTTTTCCCCTAATATTTCTTTTGCACTGAAAGGCCTCAAACTGGTCCCAATACTACTTCTAACGTAATTTTAATTCACACAAGAAAGAGGGGACTATTCACTTCCTTTGACCTGATGACTACACTCTGGTTAATACAGTCCAGCAGGTGGTGACCCTATATTGCAAGCATCCAAAGATGACTCATACAACTTGCTCTCCCCTAAGTCATTTCTAGCAAAGCTGCTCTCTTGTTAGCTGCTCCTCAGTTTATACTGTTGTTTGTTTGTATGTTTAACATACTAATGATCCAGAAATGGATTACAAATGTTTTTCACATTTAGAATAAGAAATAAACCCAAGGACTAAAGTCTAAAAGTTCAACACTCCGGGTCTCATATATGGAAAGAAATGTTTGTTTGTTAGTTTCCTTTGCATATCATAAAGCATTTCCCTAAAACAAAAAGCATGAAAGGTATAGAAAGAGTCTGACCATTGGGCATTCCTGGAGTTCTGTACCAAGTGAAAAAATCATTAATCTTAGACTAAAAAAGATCATTGCACTTTGAAAATCCTCAGTCTAAATAATTACTTTGGCAAGTAACTTAGCTGAGCAGAGTTCTGTTCTGTTCCTATTTACCTGGGAGAAGAGACAAACTCCCTACTCATTCCAACCTCCTTTCAGGTAGGTGGAGAGAGCAAGGTGGTTTCCCCTCAGCCTCCTTTTCTCCAGACTAAAGAACCCCACTTCCTCTCAGCCACTCCTCAAAAGACTTACTCTCCAGAACATGAGCAATAATCCTCAAATATTCAGAAGTCACTGTAAGCCATATTTTCATTTTCTGCTGTGCAAATTGCTTGCACTAGAAGCATAAGCACTACAATGCCTATAGACACCTACCCCCAAGCACATAATTGGAGGTGTCTTTAATACATTAGGTTAACCCAGACACTGGCAGAGTGGCAGAAGTAGCATTGCAAACATTGCCTATGGTAATGAGGCAGTGACAGCTTTAGCCAACTTCTGCTAAGGAGTGATTCTAAAAATAGGCTTACAGCAGCATCAATGAGCAATTTTGGAGATGTTTCTAAGGGAAGAATACCACACAGTTCAGCAGAATCAGTGTCAAGTTCTGCCCATAAGTAAGAGCAATCAGGTGTATGATGACAGGATGAATAATTATGATCTCAGTAAAGGGTTTCATAACTACAGTGAAAATGACTCAATGTTAAGTTGTTATAAAAGACAGTGTGTACCATACTGGGATAGATAAACAATAGTTTTGTCTGCAAACCATGTGAAGCAACTCTTGTGTTCTACTTGTTAGTAGTATGACCTCGGGGGGAGTACTGTGTCCATTTTTGGACAGTGCCAATCAAGAAGCATGTGGTTCAGTCTGGAACAGCAACACAAATGACTGAAGGTCTGAAATACATGCCACATAAAAAAAAAGGTTGAAGGAATTAGGACTGGGTAAACCAGATAGGGCCTGGTGGGGAGAAAGTTTGGCATGATTAATCTTTTCTGCCTTTAAATGTAACACAGACAACAAGGAGAAGAGAAAGACATGAGGCCATTTCTGGTGCTGATCCCTACTAAAGGCTTCTGTCCATTATAATTCATTTCTCCCAAGCATGTCCTTCAGAGCAGGGTCCATGTAGCCAGTTTGTCCATCACCACTGCTTAGCTCATTGTCATGAGCTAGAGTTTTGGCAGGAAAAGGCTCTCTGGAAGAGTGGAGCTACTGCCAAATAGTAAGGGCTATATCATCTTGTAGCCTTTTTTCTCTATTCTGAGTATTAGCTTGCATTTGTACAAAGAGTGTTACACCACATAAAAAGCAGCCTGTGTAAGAAAGAGGCAAGCTACACAAATCATTCCACGAAGAAGCTTGACCTTCTCTCTGTTACTTCAAGGCATGCTCAGAATGCATAGAATTTGAACCATGCTACAGAGCTGTGCACAAAACCTGTATCTGTTTAAAGCAATGGAAGAAAAAAAAATAACTGTCACCGATCAAATCTGATGGGACAGCAAGGGCTACATAAACAAGAGTGCACTGTTCCACAGAGGCTGAGCACATCAGGCAGAGCCATGGGCTAGTAGAACCCACCAACAGCCCCTGATCTAGGTCACTGATCCCACTAGTAGCCACTCACTACAAGAAAGGCATTGAGATGCTGGAGTGGGTCCAAAGAAGGGCAACAAAGCTGGCAAAGGCTCTGGAGAACAGATCTAAGGAGGAGTAGCTGAGGGAACTGTGATTGTTCAGTCTGGAGAAAAGGAGGCTGAGGGGAGACCTCATTGTTCTCTATAACTACCTGAAAAGAGGGTGGAGTGAGGTGGTGGTTGGTTTCTTCTCCCTAGTAACTAGTGATGGGACAAGAGGAAGTGGCCTCAGTTTGCACCAGGCTCGTATTATGAAAAATTTCTTTACTGACAGGCTGGTCAGGCACTACAACAAGCTGCCCAGGGAGGTGGAGGAGTCATCATCCCTGGGAGTAGACATGGGTTTATTAGTCATGGCAGTGTTAGCTTGATCGTTGGACTCCATGGTCCTAGAGGTCTTTTCCAGCCAAAGCAATTATGTGATTCTATGAAAATGAGGTGGAGCCAGGGAAACCAACACAGGAGCAAAGTACTTTGGACACAAAGTCACAAGTTGAGGTGAAATGGAGTCCTGGGCCTACAGGTAGAGAAAAGTAGAGGCCCAGTCTGTGCTGAGCAAGGCCAGTAAGGTCTGTGGGCTCTCTCAGAGTCTTGGAAAGTTTCAAAGGAACAAAAAGTAAGATACTCATAATATAGACCTGGCTGATTTCAAGGATATCTGTGTTTCAAAAATGAGTTAATGTAGCACTTGTAAATCCTAAAGACGAGCTAAAATTCAATAGATTCAATGATTTGTTCCCTGCTGTAGTATTCAAATATAGACAGTTCTTCCAACAGCAAAATATCAGACATGTTTGCTAGTAAATATGGGCTGAAGGAAAGATTTTTGATCTTGGTTTTAACTTGAAGGTCTGTGTTTACCAGAGTTACAGTTGGGTTTGTGGCAGAACCAACCATGCCAATGTCTTTAGCTGTTACTGGTTTTGTCAGAAATCTCACGAAATCTCCTGCAAATTGCTGAGTATTTTGAGTAACTGGCTATATCTGAAATGGGAAACAGGCTCTTGAAGACTCAGGATCTCGCTGCAAACCATAAGCATAGCAGTGATACTGAAGCTGGAAATTCAAATGTTTTCCCACCCTTCTTGACAAGAGATTCTATGAGTTGGATGTGCACCCTAGTTTTGATCCACCTGTTCCTTCAGGCACTGTCTGATGCACAGCTCATTTAACAAACAGTGAATTCGCAGAATAATCTGTATTTCTTGCATTCTGCAATAGCCTCAGTGAGCTCTCCTTCCCCACTTCACCCACAGACACAGACTCAGCTATTCATCATGTGTTCCTCAACACATTGTACTCTGACACAGCTGTGCTTTCATGCTTTAGACTATTAGGCTGCAAAAGCTGGCTGGCAATCCAGTACAGCTGTAACCTCGGCCTGCTAACTTTCTAATGAAAGCCATGCCACTCTAGGTACCAAAGGCAAAACAAACACCCGTTTGTCCACGGAAAGTCTGACACTGAAGCAGATTCCCCTTTATTTCAATAGCAAATTTCATTTGACTGCAGCCTTCTCTCAGTCACTCCAATTTTTCTCAGTTAGTTAGGCTGACCGAATAGCTAAGTGCAGGAGAAGATCTACAGTACTTTGGGCTATAGCTGGCAACTATTCAGAACAAAGAATCTGCGCAATTAGCAAAGAAACTCTGTTAAAAGCTCTTAGGAGTACTGTCTTACTTGGAGGTGGCTTCACTCCTCAAACCGGTTTCTTTTCCATATGCAGACACATTCAATAGAAAAGCCCTGAGCAGTGAGGAATGTCTGGCATTTCTGCTGTCAGTATGCATGTAGGTTGGAGTAAGATATATTTAGAAGCCCATCACATCCAAGTATGCAGGAATTCTCACGTAACCTCATAGCAAGCAGCTCACAGAGTCAGGGATGTTAGGTCTCATCAGATTCAGAACAACTTGGTTCCTGATGAGCTTCCAAACACTGAAGATGTGAAGTTTTCCATACGAACATATGCTGTGTTTTCCACAAGCATATTCCAATCCAGGGGCAAAATATGCTGTCAGACTTGAATGGAGAGGAGAAGCAGGAAAGGCTATGGTAGCTTGGGTATGGCATAGCTCTGCAGTGCAGAGATAAAATTCAATAGCATGGAGACTCCATGAGGAGCACTGGACATTCGGTGTACAGCAGCCAGCCATGTGTCTTTTGTAAGCATATATAAGTGATTTCTTAGGAGAACTTTTGAAATAAATATTTTATTTTCTGTAAATAGGAAATTTCTGCTGGATCCGATGTCGTGTTCTGACTCATGCCTAGAAATAAAGTTTTATTTCTTCTCTCTCGGCCTGACTGACAAACAGCATGTAAGCACTTTCACAGCAGAAGAAAACAGGGTCAGCTTTACAAAGACCACCCAGGGAAGGTCAGCTTCAAAAAACACCTAGTCTGAGACATATACAAAGATGAACTTCAGAGAAAACAGAAAATCTAAACTAGAACATTTCTAGAGCTTCATCAATTTCCAAAAGGATGCTTTATTTCCAAAAGGGTAAGAATGCCATTTATTACAGTACCAAAGTCTACCAAATGTGAGGAAAACATTTAAACAAAAAAAACCCCACGCAAACCAAATGAAACAAAAAAACTCAAACAAACAGAAACCAGTACTGAGGATAGATTTTACTGATTGAGCCACAGAACAATTTTGCAACAAGCTTCCACTTACAGAGGGCACTGTTATAAAGATAGAATAAGAGTCTCTAAATTGCTGAGTGCTCCTTGACATTGTCAGCCAAGCATCTGACAGTTTAAAGAACTCAGTATCTTTACCCTAGCACTGAAACATCCAAAATCACTTGACACAAATGATTAGGTCCAGTGGAAAATAAAGAAGACCATATTCCACTTGGGTACTTAAAAAAAAATTAAAAAAAAAAAAAAATTCTTTGGAAGTAAACCAGAGTAGAAATAAATTTAAACCCTGGGTCAAGTATTTTTTAATTATTTTTATTTCATTAATCTGCTTCATTAGATTGTAAGTACCTAATTTAATCAACAAAGCTTGGGCCTAAAGCCATTTACTGAGTGAAATCCAAGTTTGAAACATAAATACAACATTCCTGCATAATGTAGCTTTGATTTAATGACTAAGAACAAGGAAGAAGTCTGGTTCTGTTACTCCCAGAACACAAATGAAACAGCCCTTGCAGTAACTGTCTCTAATCTTGATTACAGCTGTATGTCTTGTGGGTCTAAGAGGGCAAGACAAAAATAATTGTTAGCTTAAGGGCAATCTCTCCTTGTGGATCCAGAGATTTTTTTAAAGGGTGGAAGTAACTTTTTTTTCCCTTTTTATCTTTTTTTTTTTTTTTTCTGTCTTTAAGTCTCTTCCAAAAGACTGCAGAAATGTAAACAAATGAGCTCATAAGATGTCCAGGGCTACTTGTTGCTTCTTGTGAACTTGTCTAGAATTCAGGCTGCATGTTTCCTTAAAAGAGGAGATAGTCTTAAACAAACAAAGATAACATGGTGTCACGCTACTGGAATTGTGCAGGCTCATGGAGTAGTCTGCAAAAACACCGTGGAAGAGTATGTTGAATATCTTTCTAGTCCCTATGGTAACCACTGCAGCAATAAGTTGTTCTAAGGACAAGTGGGAGGAAAAATGCTATGAGAAAACCAGACCTTTCCTGACAACAGCAAGGAAAAGCCATGATCTCTGCAGCCTCATAGCAATAACATACACTGTCGTTAGAACTTCAAATATGCAAACAGAGATCCAAGTGTTCACAAAGGGGATAAAAAAATAAAGAGCTGGACCAAGGCTCTGTGGGTTTATGATGGGGTTTGGGGTACAGAGGTAATTTCCAGCCTATAATTAATATTTCTCTGCTACTGCTAAAGCTTCCAAAACACATTCTCTCCTCTTTCAGGGTTCCTAATTGGATATCCTCTGAACAAAAGTCCCATAGCTCTAAGTAACAACAACCACAATAAAATCACCACATTACAGTAGTCCTCCAAATACTTGCTAAGCACTGTAGTTGGTTCTGCTGCTGTTCCTTCATTTCCCAAATTCTTTCTCCCACACCCATCTCACCATTTTGCTGAGTACCCACCATTGCTCATCTTCAGAGGTGCATCCAAGCAACTGATATTTTACTCCAGAGTACAAATACCTATTACCATCAGCATAACATATCTGCAGCACACCTCTCAGAGCTAATCAAGCTGAATTTCTTGTCAGAGCAGTATCTCATGTGAATTTTCCCCACTGAAAAATACTAATTGGTCGGCTTGGTATACTGAATATAACAAATCATGCTGTTTCTGCTGTAGGAATCACAGGGAGCAGGAAGGAAATGTTCCCAAGGAACATGAAGGAAAGGAAGAGGATCTGGAGCATAAATTTGGAGCAGAGAATTGGAGGAACTAGCCGGGGGAAATGAACACCTGATATAGTCATTGAAGTTTATAATGTGATTTTACATTTAAACATCATATTTGTACCAAATATTTTAAACTGTGTACATTAAACAGTTTCTGAAAACTGTACTCCAAAACATAAAGATGTCACCAGCATGCAGCAATATATTAATAACTGCAATAATGAGAAGCTTGTAGCCAGTTACTTTAATCACTGTGTAAATAACAGAGCATCCCACAATGCTCAAACAAAATAGTCTTTTCTACCAAACAGATGATTGCTTCAAAGTCTTTTCTTACATCTCACTCTAAAAGTCAAAGACCTCTTTCCTGCAATGGCTGTCACTGAAAGAGACACTTCACATCATGCCTCTGATCTAGGAAACACTAAAGTCAGAAATTCTTCACCTCCATGTTCTCATCAGTTATCTCCCATTAAAACATATCTTTCCCATTACTTGAAAAGAAGAGAAAAATCCAACATACTTGGTTTGTTAAATTCTTCTTTTATGCAGATTCACTTTTTGGAATTTCATCAACAATTGTCCAATGTAGTAATCACCAAATCTTCCAAGTCCATAAGGGTTGTAAATCTCCCTCCTCCTGCCCTAGATAAGGTAAACTGTCATCCAGATTTTTTTTGACTGATATCTCCTAGACAGAAATATGTGCACATGTGCACACAGATACAGGACACATGGAGCCCACCGCATATGTGATGCACTGACTGACCTCACTGAGCACTTGCAAGAGCTATCAGTGAACTATAAAGAATAAAAAATTAATTTAGGTTGAAAAAGAGCTTTAAGATCAAGTCAGTCACAAACTTAATATTGACAGATTCACCACTAAACCATGTCCTTA
>WBNM01002458.1:344542-358763 GCA_013399055.1 Ramphastos sulfuratus | reverse complement strand
AGCAATGAGGTCTCCCCTGAGATCCCATCGTTCATCCTTATCAACCTCACCACTTGGCTCAGTATCATCTGCAAACTTGCTGAAGGTGCACAAAATCTCTCTGTCTACATCACTGATCCCAACACAGACCCTTGAGGGACACCACTTGTCACCTGTTTCCAAAAGATGTGAATATGCACCATCATGACATAAGGAAACATCCTGCATAAAGAAACATGGTCTGGTTCAATTAACAAACAGTATTTAAGCAGTCAGTGATTTCCTTCCTTCGTTGCTCCTCTCAGGTGTTTGTTCTGTCTCTAATCAAGACAGTAGAATGCCAGTTACTGTATTTCTCTGTTTTTCAAAAAAAATCACCCCCTCAAAATGAATCATTGGCCTATAGATGAATCATGGCATATGGCTCTAAGAATCTAGGCCATTATGCTTTCTAAATTTTGTTTCGCCACTTACCATCATTTGCATAATACCAATTGGTAACTTGATTTGTATTCTATGCCAGCATGAACCAAAGTGTCTAACCCAAAATTCTTGTTAGGCAAATATTTCCAAACCAGTCATAAATGCTGATATGAACATTTGAGCATTTTTCCTTCATTGTTTCACAACACTCTTTTAAAGTCTGAACTAGAAATGCATGTATGATAGCCTGTTCTTTTTCCTCTGTATTTCTCTTCAGCGATCTATTTTCGAAATTACAGATCTTCTGATAGAAAATTTAACTATTAGGATTTCAGACAATAATTTTTTTTTCTTACTTAATGCTCTGAGCCTCTAAAGAAATCAGTCAGTTCTCAGGATCTGAAATCACAGCAACTACTGAATCAACTTTTACAGCACCTTTTGTACTTTAAAATAAGTATTGGAAATAGTCTGGGCTTTTCTTTCATTGTGAAGGAATTTCTTTCTGTTTGTGATTTCCTGCCATGAAAGATTTTGTGCAGATAATGATTTTCAAAGAATGCAATTGCTTGCACAATTTGGGTCTATAGCTTATTAGATTTTGTTTCCTGTCCCAGCTAAAGAACAATAAGGAAATCTTAGTAAAAACCTAACCAGTTTTGGACTGCCTTATGCTGCTGTTGCTGCCAAATGAAAATAACCTAGTATAATAGCATATGATTTATATTAACTCATTCAAAATAATGTTATTATTACTGACCTGCTCGCTTGATCTTGCATGTGTGGCAGGGTACTCCAAACTCCCTTTCCCACCCTCTGTCTCCAGAGGCTTGAATGGGGAAAGAAGGAGGTGCAAAATTGTTTCCCCTACCTTCACCTCTGGCTCCAGAGGTTTGAATGGGGGAAGAAGTAGACATGAAGCTACCTCTCCCATCCCTGCAGGCTTAAATGGGGAAGAGCAAATCACACACAGTATGTGTATATGTGTGTGTGTGTGTGTGTGTATGGCAACTGGACACATAGTTTGGGTGGATCTTGAAGAAGGGTGATGAGAAAGCCTGCAGTTCCTGCTTTCAGAACACCACATCCTAGCTTCCTGCAGGAAGGACCTGCCTCTGCCATAAACTACCACCTAGGAACACACCAAGTGCGCTGGTTTGAGGCTAATTGGAATATTATAATGGAGAAAATTATACTGTAGGCTGTGAAAGGAAAAGAATGGCGATGTCCACTTGCTGAGATGTTTAAGAATAAGAACTCAAAACATAGATAAGTCAGTCTCTTGGGCTTGCAGTCTCTCGGGCTGTCTAGCAGCTTCTTGCTTTCTCCTCTCTGCTGAGTAACCTCACTAACCACTTTCCTTCTAACCCCCCTGGACGATCCTGCAAACTCACCTTGCACATAAGGCAAACCTTGGGGTAAGGTATAGGGGTGGGGAGAAGGTGGAAGGGTGGTTGGGAGCCCCTCCTGGGGTCTCTGATCTCTGGGAGGGGTGTTGTGTATTACCTTTACCTTGTATATTTCTGTAAATATTCCTGTATATAGTGTATATATTTGCTTGTATATTGTGCTGAGCTGTAAATAGAGCTTCATCTCTTAACTTCCAGATGGCTGAGTTCTAGTCTGTGTCATTTTACAAAGTGTGGGGGGGCGGGAAACTCCCAAACCATCACACCAAGCAGTTTGGCTTTTCCCTGCGCTGCTATGGTGGTGCCACTTCACCAGATTTGCCTTGTGGAAGCAGTGTCTGAGACACTTTGAGTTTGGCAAGTTTTATTCTCATGGGATTTTGCCATGTGGGCCTGCAAATGGATTATAATTTGCGGTTCCAGACACTGCCACAAAGTAGCCAAGAGACTATCTGTAAATTTCCTGCTTCACTGCTGTGAGTAGATCATATTTTCCCTAGGGCTCTGAGCTGCCTCTTATAAATAAGTGGGGTAAAGCTATTTTGTGCCTTATCCTTTTCCATTTTTCCTGTTTTTCCTAAATTACTAAACTTGCCCACAAGCATCCTTATGAAGATTTTCCAACTGAATTAGAACCTGTAAATAAAATGTAACTAGATTTTATATTGTTTTGGGGCAGGGCTTTTCAGAAAATAAAAATAACTGTATTTTTATAATTTCTGCCTTGTTAGCTGCCTCAACTAATTCAGCATGTGACAGATTTCCAGAATACATCAGATCACTGAATGTGGCTTTATGTAGCAATGGGATTTCTAGAACAGTGCTTCTGCATTAGTTTTTCACGTGATAGGATTGTCAGTTCTGCAGCCTTCAACACTTCATTAATATTCAAGAACATTTATACAACAAATTATGGCATTTATATAAAATGCTAATAAAATTAAATGTTACATTTTATCCCCAGGTTCTGTTCTGTGAGCAGGAAACTTACTGTTATATTTAGTGAAGTGTTTTATCATCATCACAGTAATGCTGTGAGACAGCCACCATGGATTCACAAAGGGCATGTCCTGCCTGACCAACCTAGTGGCTTTCTATGACGGTGTAACTACATCAGTGGATGAGTGGAGACCAATAGATGTCATATTTCTGGACTTTATTAAAGCCTTTGACACAGTCCACCACAACAGCCTTCTCTCTAAGCTGAAGAGATATAGTTTTGATGGGCGGGCTCTGCAGTGGATAAGGAGTTGGTTGGATGACCACGTTCAAAGGGGAGTGGCCAACAGCTTGATGTCCAGATGGAGATAGGTGTCCCTCAGGGGTCTGTATTGGGATGGAGTACACCTTCAGCAAGTTTGCAGATGATACCAAACCAAGTGGTGAATGATGGGATGTCATCTAGAAGGACCTGGACAGGTTGGAGGGGTGGGCTGAGGAGAATCTCATGAGATTCAACAAGGCAAAGTGGAAGGTCCTGCACCTATGTTGGGGCAACTCTTGATATCAATTCAGGCTGGTTGGACATGAGGAGGAAGTTCTTTACAATGGGAGTGTTAAAATACTGGAACAGGCTCAGGCTGCTGAGTGATGTGGATGAGGCCCCATCTTTGGAGACATTCGAGATGAGACTTGGTGTGGCCCTGGGCAGCCTGATCTAGTTTGAGGTGTCCCTACTCACTGGAGGGGGGTTGGACAAGGTGACAAGGTGACCCTTTGAGGGTCCCTTCCAACCCAATGCAATCTGTGAACATTCACATTTTGTGGTGCCAGTTCTGGAAGATGTTGAAATCTGTCAGTACCTCCTCAGTTTATAAAACAATTGTATGTTAGATATGTATAGTGTACTTAGCTCAGTGAATTTAATGAAGGGCAAAAGTAACACCAATAGGTTTATAAGAATAATTGTCTGTACGTGTCTCTAGATGATCCCTCCCTCCTCAAATACATAATTTTTAGCTCTGTTGAAAATGTTCAGACAAGACTGAAGCAAAATGGGTGAGATGTTCAAGCCACTGCAGACAGATAGAGGTTATCTGACCATCTTGAGATTGAGTGGGATTTTCCAGGAAACTCTGTTTCTGAAGAAAAGAAACTTTGCCCTCTTCAGAGCTGGGTCACATCCTCCATGCCACAAAAGCAATTCCATTTACTCAGATGAAACTATTAAAATAGTAACAGCAAACAATGTCACCTATATAAAGCATCTCATATATCAGCTTCGTAACATTGCTCTTTTTCTACAAAGCTGAAACAGTCTTTGCTGTATCCAAGAAACCTACACATTTTAGCTCTTTAGCTCTAAATGATAAAATGAGGAAATCATCTCAGTTTGCATTTTTCCTTAGTGTGCTGCTTTTACATGGGACTCTTGGACAACGTCACCTCCCTTCCTGGCTGTAATCATCTTTCTCTGCTTTTTCTGACTGTTTGCCAGTACCTGCTAAAAACATTTTTAGCAGCACTACATATTTCTAGTGGTCTTAAATTGCAGTCTTTACACTTAACTGTGACTTCTTTGATTCATTTATGTCAATGGCATAATATAACTATATTGAGATGGTCGCTGTCTTCTGCAACTGGTGTCCTCAACTCTTCTCTTTCCTTACTCCTGAGGACCACACCAGTGTGGACATGGCAGTGTGAGGCATGAAGAAGCTCATTCATTCGTTTATTCATCCAGTGTGGCATGCAGCTCCACAGACAGCTGGCACAGCCCAGGGTCTGAATGGGGGAGAGAAATCAGTGGGTACAGGGTGTGAACTGGCACCAGTAGCAAGGGATAAAAACCTCTTGGAACAAATGGTCTCAGTGCACAGACTTAAATAAAATGTCACATTCAGCCCAGCAGTAAGGGAGCAAACACATCTGACTATGTGCAAANCCATTCTATGATTCTATGATTCTGTGAAGAGTGTCTGCTCAGTCAGTATGGGAAAACCTGAAAAAATCATTTTAGTAAAAAAAAAAACAGTTTGAGTACAGTAATTAAAGCCTTGTAATTTATTTAAAGGCTCAATAATACAGGACATGTTTCTGATAAATGAAAGCATAAGTAGCTTTCAGAATTACATATATAATTCACTTTTCCAGCTCTGCTGTCTTTGAAGGTGCAGAGGAATGCAGCATAAGTTTTAAAATAGCAGTAACTTTATACCAAGATGCTGGCACATCAGTGGGGACACACAAATACAAAGGTACTTTTTGTTTATCTTCTTTGTACATAAGCAAGGCTAAAATGTGTTGGGGTTTTTTTCTTTTATATTTGCATATTTAAGAAATTATTGTGGTTTTATACAACTACAAATATTTCATTTATGTACAAGAAGACCTCTTTTTAACATCCAGAGGAAAATACCTGTGGGGCATTAATTCTACAGACTATGGAATATTTTTAACAGAGATAAGCACAACTAAGAAGGCTTGCTTATTTCTTTAAGCTGTTAAATTAGAAATACATGTATAATGTAATCTGATTTGAAGAAAAGAAGTGAAAACTGGACAAGGGATTATACATTTGATAAACATTTTTATTTTTATTAGAAAAGCAGCAGTACTCACGTATTTAAACAAGTATCTCATTTTGTAATCATATTTCAGGTCACAATTACTGGTTTCAATATGGTATCTAGCATTCAGAGAGTTATGTATCAGATACTATGACCACATACTATGTCCTACAGCAAATAGCACTTAAAATCTCTGTCTGCAAAACCGGACAAAACAAAACTGTTCCTGTGAGACGGAAAGGCAGACATACACAGTATTTGAGATCTAACACACAACATATGCTTTCTGAAAAAGCCACGCACTTAACTTTCTTTGTTAAAATGATACTATTTTGCAGATAATATACCTGGGGGAGAAGGGGGAGAGAAATATGTAGTTTTGATGGTTCATCCATGGACTTCTGCAAATAAATGAAGCGCCGGGACAATGCGCAATCTGTTGTTTCTGGGGATGGAAGGACCCACTCCACCACCAAGTAGGAGTTTGGTTATTTTCTCACCCGCTGTGGGTGTACAGGAGAGCTCTGGAGGGCCTTGTGTGGTCAGTGGGGCACAGGGAGGATGTGCAGGCATCAAATGAGCTGAGGATGAGCAATTTTGCCCCAGAGCTGTAGCAAGTGGAACTTGAAGCATTAAAGCCAATGCTTAGGACCAGGCTGGAGTTGAGAAATTTCATACGGCAGCAGAAGCATCTTGAGCCTTGCAAAAGTTCATTTGTCCTCTAGACCACTTGGGGATCTTTGAGTGGAGACTATAGGTGGTAACCTAGAGGTATAAAATGGACTTGAGTTTACCCCAGTTATGGCTATGTTTTGAGTTTGCCCTACTGGCAATGCCGTAGAAAGCATTGTTGTCATTCCTTTGGCTATAGGCAGAGCTGGTGTTGCTATGTGTAGCAACTACTGAAATTTTATACTGAATGTTTGTTCTTCCCCATTTTATTACTATTTTGTGTTTGTTTCTTTGGATTGCTAGCCCTCTCTTGGCATGAATCAGCAGAACTTTTAAGCACCAACCCTGACTGAAGTCACTGAGATGTAGCATTTGTTTAATGTCAGACCCATCAGAACAGTTACACCTGACAAGCAAGCTTTGAGCAGAGGCCCAGTGCCTGTGTCAGAGGGGCCCCAATGTCACCATGAAGTGAATTACAGAATTTTTTGTATTTCCACTTTCTGCCACACTGAGGCCCACAAAGAACTAAATTCTGCAGTGCTTTTATGATAGAATTCATTGCTTGTCTTTTACTGGAACCAGAATCTATATTCCCAGTTACAGAACTAAATGCGTATTTCCAAATGTACATAGTTCAAGGAGTACATTCATGAATAAAAAAACAACTTCTGGATGTTTGCTACTGCATTCCAATACAGAGTGTGAGCAAATAGACAAATTAAAGTGAATGGGAGCTTTCAGTCCCTTCTCCTGCATAGCTACCCTTGGTGAATCTAACTGAATAAATGAATAAACCTCTTATTTTAAATGAATGTAGGAAAAGAAATAATTATGAAAATAGTACCAGTGACTGACCATAGTTCTTCTCTATTCAGAAGTAGTCCCTAATGAACTCTCTGGATATAATGGACCTCTGTGTGTCTGTCCTCTGTGTGTTTCCTTCCAACATTCGGTGGTGCTTGGTGAACTTCATATGTACTACGTGGCAGTATATAGGCCCTCTTACTTAGATTGTTACAAAGGGAATTTGGTATAATGAATAATAATTAAATTAAATCCTTGGCAGAACCACATGGTGTTTTGGGGTTCTAGGTGTAGTACATCTTCAGTTATGACACCCAGATAGTTGCTGATGGCCAACTGTGCATTCTCAAGCTGCTGCATTCCCACAAAGGGACCTTTGTTTGCCTCTGTGGATGTAAGCAAGACCCTCTGCTGCTCTGCTGCCAGCACATTGCTGTCTCCAAGCCCACATGTGCAGCAACTGCTAACCTAACCTCACACAGTGTGAGAAGTCAAAATATCTCACACCAAGAGTGCACAGAGAGCAGCTGTACACAGAAGTCTGAAGAGAAAGTTTGCTAGAGCCCAACGGTTCATTATTTGAGATAATGCGAATCGGCCTGTACGCTGGTGAAGTGATACTCTAGAGCAAATTCCTCACAAGCAAATGCAGTATTCTCCATACACATTGGTGCATTACCTGACTGCACTTAGGAGACAGGCTTTTCCTTGAAAGTCTTACTTCCAGATGGCATTGTCTTATCTGAAGCACTATCAGAAATAACCAACACTTACAAACCAGGAGGCTAAGAGAGAGTTTCTTGCTAACGACTGCCATCCTGGATGCCCCTCAAGCATGTATGTTCAAGCATATACAGCCAAGAAGGTTTGAGTGTATGTCAGTTTCTATATGGGGAACTGCAGTGTATTGTGCTCTTTAAAGAACAGGACACACATATATGTGTCTGTTTATATGTATCTACACAGACCTACACACTTGCTTCCAGGTGCAAATATTTTGACCCCCATCTTTTGTATGCACATATCCCATGGCATGTATCTACATAACACATATACACCAAGTAAACATATGGTGCTGCTGGTAGCCCAGAGGTGTTATTTCCCATATAATAGACACTATTTGCCATGATCTATAGAATGCCTGCCCTAAACCCCATGGTTGCTTTGTATCTGTGTTGCAGCAAATCTGTCTCACGAGACTGAGGATGGGCACCACGCCATCCTAACAGATGGGTCTGACAGCCAGGAGACCATTTATATTCATCCAGTGTGGGTGAGACCAATGGGATCCTTTGCCAGGGAGATCTAAACAGCTGTCTGTTCTGATTGTACCTATTCCAAGGAGAAGGATGTAGGCTTACATTACATCAGATCTATGCAAATGCAGTGATTGGAGGGGGAGTGTCAAGTATATAAAGAAAAATCCATTCAAATAGCTATGAATCAGAGAAATCCACTGAGAAAAAATAAGGCAGCATTATGGCACTCCATACCTCTCTGCCTCACCTCAGGAAGACCAAGCAAAACTTGTCATGACGAGTTAATTTGTCTGAACATGTCAGCAGGGGTGCAGAAACCTGTTGCACAGGCTTTCTTCCTATCCCAGAGGCACATAATATTTTGTGAAACAAAGACCTAACTTTCAAATACTGTGCAGACACTTCCTTTCTACATGGTATAAAAACATATTGAATAAAGGAATGAGTCCTTTCGGTACAAAGAACATCAATTCAGCTTGTGTCTTTTAAAACAGAATTTCTAATTCCCATTAGCAATTAGGTATTTGCATGAATGAAGTTAAAACACTGCTTTTCAAAATTATCCCCTTATAGAATTTACAGACCTGTGTATCAGTACAGAGCTGAAGAGAAATACTGTAAAAGCCATTTTTATTCAGTGTTCTAAGTGGTTGAAGCACAATCAGTGTTGTTTTCTTCACTGTCATGCATTTCATTCATAGCCACAGACAGAAAAATCTACATAAAGAAAATAAAGCCTGCCATCTAAAAATAATTAAATGATACTTCAACTATTGCCTTGAACTATTTTAGCAATTAAAAATTAGACGGTGATCGGATATTTAGCACAGTGTATGAACAGACTAGAGCAATTAGGCTATGGAAAAGCATATTTCAATGTAATACACATTCCTAAAAACACCTAGCTGTTCAGCAAACCAATTGAATAGTACAAAGTAAAAATTGAATACAGAAAAAAAAGGGAAAGCACAGCCATATGAAGATGAATAAGATACATGGGGAAAATGATACAAGTCCTTCCTTTACACAAGCTCGAATGCCAGGTAGAGTAAGGGAGTTGGGAAGCATGAAAAAAATTTAGTGTAAGGTGTTAGCAATTTTAAAAGCATCCATCAGGTTTTATTGTAAATTAAAAAGCCAGATTCAAGTTAAAACTGTTCTAACCCTCCTGGATGCATTCCTGTGTGATCTGGTACAGATGATCCTGCACTGCCAGGAGGGTTGGACTAGATTTTTCAAGGTCCCTTCCAACCCCTAACCTTCTGTGATTTTATGATTCCTGTCTGTACAGACATTAAAGGAAACCTTGTTACCAGGTTGCTTAGGATGGGTGTTTTACTCCACCTCTCAGTGATCACCCAAGATGGACAATATTTACAAAAGACGATCTTCCCACCATGAATGCATCAGTAATTAAGTTCTTCAGCCTCTTGCTCACACAACAAGGGCTCAGGCTTTTAGGACTGACATATTAATTCTTAATTACACTTAGCAATAAAAAGTAAAAATTAAAAAAAAAAAAAAAAGAAAATTTAAGCCAGCTGTAGCCACATTGTTGAAAATGGCCATTTATTACACTGGCAACATGGGAATTCAAGGAGCAGTAAGCCAGCTTCCTTCCTGCTCCACACTTTCCAGTAGTTTTTATTGTGTTTTGTTTATTGAATTAACTCATGAGAATAGGGCAAAGAAGGATGTTTTGGGAACATTCTCAGTATTAGAGAATTCAACCACAATGTGAACCTGTGGCATCGACAAATTTGGACTTGTGCTTGGCCTGAGACTGTAAGAAGGCAAAGGCGATGCAGAGGAAATTCATGCCTTCTTATCTGATGTGTCAGTGTAGCTATCAATACAAGCTACCCACTGTCTCAAGATCTGGTATCTGAGGACAGCACAGCTGAGATGTTTATACGCTGAAGTAAGCCATTGGTTTTTTGCATCATAGCCTCCTGCATTGTGAGCAATGGAGCTCCCTCACAAGTTCTGCAGGTCCACTTAATCCTTGTAGAGCAAATTTTCTTAGGAACAGAATTGATCTTTAAGGATTTGTAAGGATTCACTTTGCAGTTTCATCATGGTAAATGCGAGCACAACTATGTGTGTGTGTTTATATCACATACTTTTAGGTACACCTTTTAAACTACTTCATAACCTTTTGATACCTGAAAAATGGTCATTTTATTTCTCAAATTCTGTGAAAACCTCTAAGCTCATGCTGTATTATTATCCAGATGGTATCACTACATTAATATCCTGCCTTCTGCCATCTCAGAGACTTTTTGTTGGGTTTTTGAGCCATTTTGGTATAGACTCAGTTAATCAAATAAAAAGTGGTCCTCCTCATAGAATCATAGAATCATAGAATGGTAAGGTTGGAAGGGACCTCAAGGATCATCTAGTTCCAACCCCCTGCTATAGGTAGGGACACCTCCCACTAGTACAGGTCACTCAAGGCCTTGTGCAACCTGGCCTTGAACAGCTCCAGGGAGGGAGCATCCACAACCTCCCTGGGCAACCTGTTCCAGTGTCTCACCACCCTCACTGCAAACAACTTCCTCCTAACATCCAGTCTAAATCTCCCCTCTGCCATGTACCCCTCAAAACACTTAGTGTTCTTTTAAAAGAAGGAAAAGCAGAATTTAAACGGCATTTCATTTAAAAATATATTACCTTATTATATAGCCTTATTTGTGATTACAGAACCTGCTGTCTGATTTTGTTGATATGCAAAATTTATTTGATATGTTAAACCTATTTAACCCTATATTATCACTCAAATTGTAAGTTAATGGTTACCTTGGGAGAGGCACATTAGGAGATACTCCATTCAAAATAAACCACATAGGCTAAATGATTGTACTGTTTAGAGACTCAGATAAATTGTTTTTCTCTTAAGGACATGTCCTACAGTTTACAGAGTAGACGTTAAGAATAAGCTAGTGGTGTCATTCTCTGATGTTCGATTTAATCTTGCATATCTAATTCCTAGAACACCTTGCATTTTTCAGTGAACTCTACTTTAAGGGACTGTTCTACTAAAATGGAGGGAAAGAAAAAAGAAATTAAAAAAAAAATTTAAAAAAAAGGAAAAAAGAAAAATAAGCAGATTTAAAAAAAAAATTCACGAGTCCAGTACATTGTCAAAAAGAAAAATCTCTTAGTGATGTGCACTTTTGAACTTTCACAGGCATCAAGATACTCTGATTTGAAGGATGGGCAAGTTGGCAAGCTGTGAAATAAAGTTACATAAGTAACTGGTAGAAAAATCCCTGGAAAGGTGATGGAGCGCTCATTCTGGAGGCCATCTCTAACCACATAGAAGAAAAGGGGGTTATCAGGAGTAGCCAACATGGATTTACCAAGGAGACATCTTGCTTGACTGACCCAATAGCCTTCTATGATACCATGACCAAATGGGTAGATGAAGGAAGAGCCGTGGATGTCATCTACTTTAACTTCAGCAAGGCTTTTGATACTGTCTCCCACAACATCCTCAGGAGATGTGGCATAGACAGCTGTCTGTGAGGTGGATTGAAAATTGGCTCAACAACAGAGTTCAGAGGGTTGTCATCAGTGGCACAGAATCAAGTTGTAGGCCTGTAGCCAGTGGTGTTCCCCAGGGATTAGTACTGGGTCCAGTTTTGTTCAATGTGTTTATCAACGATCTGGATGAGGGCATTGAGTGTACCCTCAGCAAGTTCACTGATGATACAAAACTAGAGGGGTGGCTGACAGCCTGTCAGGCTGTGCTGCCATCCAATGAGACCTGGACAGACTGGAAAGCTGGGTGAAGGCAAACCTCATGAAGTTCAATAAGGACAAGTGCAGGGTCCTCCATCTGGGGAGCAATAACAGACACCAGTACAGTTTGAGGGCTGCCCTGCTGGAAAGCAGCTCCGTGGAGAAAAACCTTGAAGTCCCAGTAGACAGCAAGTTCTGCATGGGCCAGTAATGCGTCCTTGTGGCCAAGAGAGCCAATGGCATCCTGGGGTGCATCGGGAAAAGTATGGCCAGTAGGTCTAGGGAGGATCTTCCCCTCTGCTCTGCCCTGGTGAGACCACACCTGGAATATTGGAATACCATTAAGAATGGTAGTAATTTCTGATGGGAGTAAATTTGACAGGAGGAAAATTTTGAATGCCATGCTAAGAGTATCAAAACTTTATAAGGTAGCAGATGTTCATCAGTAGGCTTCTTCTGTAGTAAAGCAGGATCACATTATAAAATCAGGAAGTATGTAGATAATTCCAAAATGGTGAAAAATTTAATAAAGATAGCTCATCAACAGACTGATAGGAGTGGGAGTAATGTTATGCAAATTAAGCTCACAGTTCTTCTACATCAAAGGAGCTATCAAAGCCAAATCAGAAAAGAACGAACCATTACGATCTGCAATTTAGATCATCACTTGTGGTCCCATTATTAAACTTAAGAAGCATTGGAGCATCCTACTGTTAATTCTTAACTAAAAGTTAAGCAGCACCACCCACCCTGTTACATGCTTTGGTTCACATGCCAGAAGTTGAGAGCACAGGATACTAAAAGCTTCTTAAAGCTGAGATCTAACTTTTCAAATAGCAAAACTATCCTCTTCTGGGGCTGTAAAGGAGAACAGACAGGGGCAGTCCACCCCTCTTTCTAGTTTTCACTTTCTGGGTAAGAATAGATAATGCTTACATTTTCTTTAAGCTCATGTCTAAGCATGGCAGCATCTTCCCACCCAAATCCTCTCTCATGAACTCTAGCTGTCCAGAAGTGGTATCACATAGCAGGGCCCTGAACTTGTAGGAAACAATGGATTAGCCTACATCATTACCCTGTACTGCCTAAAGAATAGGTAAAGTATCCTATGCCTCACAAAGCACCTGAAGTACATCAGCTGCAGAAAGATGGGAAACCTAATAGTTAGCCAGGTCTGTGCAATTAAGCTGCTTGTAGGATTTTACACTGGCTTTCTAGTTTCACCTCCTTACATTCTATTTCTGGGCATGCACTGCTGTGCATCAGAAGGAAAGTAAAAAGAAAACACATGTTTGTTCTGGAGGGGTCCTTACCATGTAATGTCAGCTGGCTAGGTAACTGTTGTGAGAAAGTACTTCTTTGCTACAATAGCAGTGTGGACTTGTTTGCCAGAGTGTTTCCATTTCACAGTGAGAGTGGCTAAGCTCTTCCCTGTTGCCATCAATTGCTTTGCAGCAATTAGCCTCAAACGCTGCACTCACAAGACTAATGTAAGGAAGCTTTTACTCTGTACTCTATAGCTAATAGTGCTTCTTTTCTGGATATGAGAGAAAGTACTGATTTACATGTTATGGGGCAAAGTCTCAATGGTGTCAATAAAAAGTAGCTAAAATTGCAAGATCCATCTCTGAGATCTTTTATTAACTGGTAAAAATTGCCTCTGCTTGGAACATTTACATGTCCATTTAATCTATACCTTATCAAATGTCATGTAACTTTATCTATCTACTGATTCAGATGTCATTAGCTAAAAAGTAACAAAGTGTGGTGGTTTGGCCCTGGCTGGGAGCCAAATGCCCCCCCCAAGCCACTCTATCACTCCTCTTCTTAGATGGATGGGGGAGAGGGGAAAATATAAGAGAAGCCAGTAATAAGATAGAAGCAATTTAATAATAATGTTAATCACGAGCAAAAGACCACACATGGAAGCGAAAGCAAAGAGGATGTTATTCTCTACTTCCCATCAGCAGTGGTCGGTCTCGGGAAGCAGAGTTCTACACATAGCAGTTTCTCTGAAGGACAATCGCCATGGATGAACATCCCCCCACTTCCTCCTTTCTTCCTTTGTTCTTATATCTGAGCTGACATCATATGGCATGGAATACCCAGGCCAATTTGGGTCAGCTGGCCTGGCTGTGTCTCCTCTCAAGATCTTGCCCACCCCTCAGTGTACTCTTGGAATGAGGAAATGTTGGAAAAGCACAGCCTGGATGCTCGTTCAGCAGTAGCCAAAACACTAGTGTGTTACCAATGCAGCTACAGCACTGCAAAACACAGAACTAGAAAGATGCTTTGAGGAGAATTAACTCCAGCTCAGCCCAAACCCAATACACGAACTGCTAACTCACAAATGAGAACCTGTCCAAATATTAACAGTAATCAGTGAGAAAGAATGCATTGTAAATAGCAAAATTATAAA